>JAQZBX010000014.1:0-211741 GCA_029593785.1 Cabassous unicinctus
GACACTCCACACCACAGTTGTAACTCTTCTGTGATTTAAAACTTCTTCAAAATGAAGCCAAAATAATAATCAAATACAATTAATAAGAAAATGAATTAATGACAGTTTTAAAAATAACAAATAAATTACAAAAATTTCAAACAAAATTGTAATAATCAAATATAATAAAATATAAAATTAAAAAAATAACATTATATATTTCATCACTGTAAGATCTGTTGTCTTGTATGTGCAGTGACATTTTCTTCTGTTTATTTCCCCAGTGTCTTATTTTTTTCATTTTGTCTTCAAAGAAGCTTTAGGTTACAGAGAAGTGACATACAGGATATAGGGGATTCCTATATACCCAATATCCTCCTAATTTTCCCCTTTCCCCTATTAATAAAATTTTATCTGTGAATGGTACATTTGTTAAAATTGATGTACAAATATTGAAACATTGCTACTAAGCATGGTAGATTTACATTATAGTTTACATTTTGGTCCACACACTTTTATAATGTTTGATGAAAATATAACATGGCCTGTATCCATCATTTCAAGATCATGTGGAACAATTCCATCACCCCCAAAATGCCCCATGTTCCATTTATTCTGTTCCTTCCTCCCCCTCCCCTCAGGACGCAAGGCAACCACCAAGCTTCACCCCTTGAAAAACAAAATTCTTAGTTACTTGCAACAACATTGAGGGTTTGACATACTGGCCCTTCATCCCCTATTAGGGACTGCTTATGCTTTCGAGAATCTCCTGCCTCTCTAATTAAGAACATTGCAGGAATCTCCAGGATGGAAGTCTGACACCTTCCCATTCATTACGTGGGTCTCCACACACTAATATAACACACTATGACAAGAAGAACACTCACACACTCCCTAGTTGCCTGCCCCAGGTGTGCCCTGTCCCGCATGCTCCCCACATCCAACACCATAAATTAGTAACCCTTCCCTGTCATATTTGCCAAAAGAAGATTCCCAACATTTTAGTTTCAAACACATACGTGCAAATCCTTAGAGTTCAACAGCTCCCTCACCCAACCTTTCCCCCAGTTACATGGACAGTCCAACCCACCCTTCCCATCCTATACCCCTCCAAAACCAGCACCATCCAACCCAAAAGTATCACTGCACCATTGTCATGCCCATCCACTGCACAAGTACACCCTTCCACCTTATCATAGATTTTGCCCATATGGGTTTTGACTCAAAACTTTCTTCTCCCTTTTTTCTCCTGTATACCTGTCTTCCATAGTCTAGCTCTGTGTGACTGCTCAATTTGCTTAATTTATATCAATGAGGTCAAGTAATATTTGTCCTTCAGTTACTGGCTTGCTTCACTCAACATAAGATCTTCAAGATTCATCCAAGTTATCCACTGTGTTAACACTGCATTTCTTCTGGCAGCTGTGTAATATTCCCTGTATGTATATATCAACTTTGTTTATCCATTTATTTGTTGATGGGCATTTGGGTTGTTTCCAATTTTTGGGAATAGTGAATAATGTCCTTATGAACATTGGTGTGCATATATCTGTTCATATCCCTGTGTTCAATTCTTCTGAGTTTATACCAAGCAGTGGGGTTGCAGGAACATATGGCCATTCTGTAGTTAGCTTCCTGAGGAACCACCAAACTGTCCTCAATGGCTCCACCATTCTACATTCCCACCAGCAGAAGTTAAGGGTACCAATTCCTCCACATCCTCTCCAACATTTGTAGTCCTTTGTTTATTTAATAGCCTCCAGTCTAACGGGTGTAAGATGATATCTCATTGAGATTTTGATTTGCATTTCCCTAATAGATAGTGACATTGAACATCTTTTCTTGTGCTTTTTATCCATTTGTATTTCTTCTTTGGAAAAGTATCTACTCAAATCATTTGCCCATTTCTTAAATTGGTTACTTGTCCTTTTATTTTTGAGTTGTAGGATTTCTTTATATATGCTGGATATTAGGCCCCTATCAGATATATGGTTCCCAAATATTTTCTCCCATTGACTAGGCTACCTTTTCACTTTCTTGAAAAACTCCTTTGAGGTGCAAAAGTTTTTAATTTTTAGGAGGTCACAGTCATCTATGTTTACTTTTGTTCCTCATGCTTTTGGTGTAAAGTTCATGAATCCATTTCCTAATCAAGATCTTGTAGAAGTTTCTCTACATTATCTTCAAAGATCTTTATAGTGTTGGCTCTTATATTTAGATCTTTGATCCATGTTGTGTTAATTTTTGTCTAAGGTGTGAGATGGTGTCCCTCTCTCATTCTTTTGGATATGTATATCCAGTTCTCCACACACCATCTGTTGAAGAGGCCATTCTCTCCCAGTTCAGTGGGCTTGGTGGCCTTTTCAAATATCAGTTGACCATATATGTGAGGATCAATATCAGAACACTTAAATCAGTTCCATTGGTCAGTATGACTATACTTGTGCCAATATCATGCAGTTTTCAATACTGTAGCTTTGTATTATGTTTTAAAGGTAGGTTGTGTGATTCCTCCAATTTCAAATTTCTTTTTCAATATCTTTGGTTATTTGGTGCCCCTTGCCCTTCCAAGTAAATTTCATATTTTTCTCTTCAAATTCAGTAAAAAATGCTGTGGTAATTTTTTTAAGATTGCATTAAGTCTGTAAATCAGTTGGGTAGGATAGACATCTTAATGATGTTTAGATTTCCTTCCCATGAACAGTGAATATTCTTCCATTTACTTAGGTCTCCTCTGATTTCCTTTGACAGTGTTGTGTAGTTTTCTGTGTACAAGTCATTTATGTCTGTAGTTAAAGTGTTCCTAAGTATTAAATTCTTTTAGGTGCTGTTGTAAGTGGGATTTTTTCTTGATTTCCTCTTCAGTTTTTTCATTGGTGTATGGAAATGCTACTGATTTTTGCACATTGATCTAATAACCTGCAACTTTATTGAACTCACTTTTAAGCTCTAGAAATGTTGTTGTAGATTTCTCAGGGTTTTTGAGATATAGGATCATTTCATCTGCAAATAGTGAGTTTTTCACTTCTCCCTTTTCAATTTCATGCCATTTATATATTTCTCTTGCCAAAGTGCTCAAGCAAGAACTTCTAACACAATGTTAAATAGAAGTAGTGAAAGTAGGCATCCTTGTCTTGTTTCTGAGCTTAGAGGGAAAGATTTAGGATTTCACCATTGAATAAGATGTTAGCTGTGGGTTTTCATATATACCCTTTATCATGTTGAGGATGTTTTGTTCTATTCCTATCTTTTGAAGTGTTTTTATCAGGAAAGATTGCTGTATTTTGTTATGCATTTTCTGCATCTATAGAGATGATCATGTGACTTTTTGCTTTCAATCTGTTTATGTGGTGTATTACATTGATTTTCTTTTGCTAAAACTTCCTTTCATACCAGGGACTAAACCCACTAGGTCATGGTGTATAATTCTTTTTCTGTGTCTTTGAATATGATTAGCAAGTATTTTGTTGAGGATTTAGCATCTAGATTCATTAGAGAGATTGGTCTATAAATTTCCTTTCTTGTGATGACTTTGGCTTTGGTACGATTGTGATGGAATCACAATCCTCATCATGGAATGAGTTGGGCAATGTTCCCTACACTTCTGTTTTAAGGAAGAATTTGAGCAGGATTGGTCTCAGTTCTATTGAGAATGTTTGGTAGAATTCACATCTGAAGCTGTCTGGTCCTGGGCTCTTCTTAGTTGGGAGGTTTTTTATGACTAATTCTATCTCATTACTTGTGATTGGTCTGTTTTCATCAATTTCTTCTTTCATCAATGTAGGCTGCTTGTGTGTTTCTAATAAATTTTCCATATTCTCCAAATTATTGATCTTATTGGCATACAATTTTTCAAAATACCCTCTTATGATACACTTTATTACAGTGTGGTCAGTGGTGATATCCCCTTCCTAGCTTCTTATTTTAAGCATTTGCCTCAATTTCTTTTTTTCTCATTAGAGTAGCTAACTGTTTGTCAATTTTATTAATCTTCTCAAAGAACCAGCTTTTGGTTTTGTTTATTTTTTCTAGTGATTTCTTAGTTTCAATTTAATTTGGCTGTGATCTAATCTTTGTTATATGATTCTTTTTACTTGTTTTGGGGATAGTTTGTTGTTCATTTTCTAATCCCTACAGGTGTGCCGTCAGTTCTTTAATTTTAACTCTTTCTTCTTTTTTAATATAAGCATTTATTGCTATGAATTTCCCTCTCAGTACTGCTTTTCTTGCATCTCATATGTTTTGATATATTGTGTTGTCATTTTCATTCATTTCAAGGTAGTTACTTATTTCTTCTGCGATTTCTTCCTTGACCCACTGCTTGTTTCATAGTGTGTTGTTTAGCATACTAATCTTTCTGATTATCTGGTTCTCTGCCCCTTACTAATATACAGTTTCATTCCATTGTGGTCTGAGAAATCACTTTGTATAATTTCAATCTTTCTGAATTCAATGAGAATTGTTCTGTGGCCTGGCATGTGGTCTATCCTGGAGAATGATCCATGTGCAGTGGAGAATGTATATTCTGTTGTATATATTTGTAATGGTCGTTATATGTCTCTTAGGTCCAGATCCTCTAAAATATTATTCAAGGTCTGTGTTTCTCTATTGATTCTCTGTTGACATGTTCTGTGTATTAAAATCTCCCACTATAATTGTAGAGGCAGCTATTTCTTCACTAAGTTTTTCAATATTTGCTTCATGTATTTTGATGCATCCTGGTTAGGTGCATAAATGTTTATGAATGTTCTTTCTTATTGAAAGATTGCTGCTTTTATTAATATATAGTGTTTTTCTTTATCTCTTACAACAGTTTTCTATTTAAAATTTGTTTTGACTGATATTAGCATACCTACTCCCACCCTTTTCTGTTTATTGTTTGCATGTGAAATTGTTTTCCAACCATTCACTTTGTCTCTTTGCATCCCTAGGCCTAAGGTGTGTTTCTTGAAGACAACATATAGATGTGTCATATTTCCTTATCCATTCTGCCAATCTGTGCATCTTGAATGGAGAGTTTAATCTGCTAACATCAATGTAATTGTTATGAAGGAATTACTTACATTAGCCATATTCTCTTTAGATTTATGTATGCCACATGTTATTTGTGTGTGTGTGTGTGTGTGTGTGTGTGTGTGTGTTTTGGAGTAGATGGAAGTTTCTTTATATCTTTTATTAAAATTTTATTTTTAAAGAAGTTTTAGATTACAGAAAAGTTACATCAAAATTATAAGGGAATCCCATAACCCCTCCCCCTTCCCATTTTCCCAGATTAATAACATCTTACATTAGTGTGGTACATTTGTTACAATTGATGAACAACTATAGAAGCATTACTACTAACCATGGTCTATAGTTTGCACTATGGTTTACACTTGGCACCTCATAATTTTATAGGTTTTGGAAAAAAGTATAATGGCCTGAATCTGTTATTGCAAAATCATGCAGAACAATTCCAATCGCCTAAAAATGCCCTATGTTCCACCTGTTCTTTATTTTATTTTTTATTTAATTTTTTTTTTATTTTTTAAAAGATACTTAGATTGCATAAAGTACAGGGATTCCCATATGCCTCACCTCCCACACCACCCACAACCTACCACATAAACATCTTTCATTAGTGTGGCACATTAATTGCAATTGATAAACACATCTTGAGGTTTTGCTATTAACCTTGGACAATAGTTCACATTGTAGACCACACTCTCATTCACAGAGTTCTGCATATTATGTGATGATGATATAAAATGGCCTATATCTGTCATTGCAATGTCAGTCAGGATAATTCCCAAGTCCCAAAAAGGCCCCCATATTACAACTGCTTTTCCCTCTCCCTTTCGCCAGAGCTTCCCATGACCACTGGCTCCACATCAATGTTGTAATTTCTTCTGATGCTTGAATCACAATATGTCTATAGTAGAATACTAGTAAGTCCAATCTAGTCCATAACTCTTCCGCCTATCCTGTGGAGTCTGGGAAGGTGGTGTCCACTCCATCTCCAATTGAGAGGAGGCTTATATCTCATGGGGAGGATGGAAGGGAATTTCCTGCCTTCAACTTCAGACTCTCTCCATTCACTGGGATGGCTGTAGTCCATTAAGATCTCCCCACCAGTTGTCCTGGGTGAGTCCAATGTGCTGTAGAGTAGGAGTTGCAGCTCCACTTAGGTTCTGGGTCCAGCTGGCAAATGGACAGCCCAAAGACTTGAGTTTCTGAATGTACTCCTACAAACACCAGGACCAAGTATAGGATTGAATAGAAGGGACAGATGAGCCATTTGCAGGGAAGACATAGTTGAATCCAACTCTGTCACTGTCAAGAGCACAAACTCCAAAGTAGGGCCCACTGCAAGGCACCAACTCCAGAGCTCTCCTCCCTGACCATAGGACCTGGGTGTCTCCAGAGCTCTCTGTAGCCCCAATATTTGTGGTGGTATCCACTTTGGAAGTCTATGAGATCCTACTGGGATGTGAGTAAGTGTTACCTCTAGGATGACCTCCTGATTCACTTTGATGTCTTCTTAGCCATATAAATTCATTTGTCTTTACCTTTACCCCTTTGGTTCAAGATTTTTTTCTGGGTGCATTGCCAGTTGGCACTTGGTAGCAATCCCTCGATGCCAGGGATGCTCACCCCCGGGACTCATGTCCCACAGTTGGAAGAATGTAATGCCTTCATATGCTGAGTTTGGCTTAGAGAAAGGCCACATTTGAGCAACAATGAGGCTCCCAGGAGGCAACCCTTAGGCACCCCATAACAATAGCCTAAGTTTCAATTTCAAGAGCAAAGACTCATAAGGCTAGTCATCAATATCAAGGACCCACCAGTGGATCATCCTCCTTCACTGGTCACTGCCCCTGCACTTGGGGTACTGCTGCTGCTCCCTTAGAGAATGTGGCAGAGCTCTCCAGAATGGGAATTCAGTACTCTCTCATTTATTGGGTGATTCTCCACCCACTGTGACAATGCCCTGTGGACATTTGAACACTTTTATATGGCTTACATGTATTCTTAGGTGAACTTCCTCCCATGCATCCCGCATCCCTGACACCCGACACCAACGATCCTCCACTGCCCCAGTTGTAACCCTTCTGTGATCCAAAGCTTCTTCAAAGATGAAGCCATTTCAATAACTGAATATAATTAATAGGAAAATGAAATAATAATTATAAGATTAATTGTAAGACATAAAACACATAAATTTTTTAAAAACCTATAAATAAAATAAAATTAAAAGATTGGGATATTGAAAGTGAAAAATTAAAAAAAATTTTTTTTTACATTTTGCCTTTCATCACTGCAATATCTGGTATCCTGTCTGTACTGTGACACCTCCCCCTCTCATTCCCCAGTGTCTCACTGCTTTTCATTTTGTTTTCAAAGAAGTTTTAGGTCACAGCAAAGTCACACACAGAATACAGGAGACTCTCATATATCCAAATCCTCCCCTTTTTCTCTCCCCCCCGTATTAATACCTTTTTATATGTGAATGGTAGCATTGTTATAACTGATATACAAATAATGAACATAGCTACTAAACATTGTCAATGGTTTACACTATGGTTTACATTTTAGACAGTACACTTTTATAAATTTTGATGATATTTACCATGTGTTGTGTCCATCACTGTAAGGTAATGCAGAACATTTCCTCTGACCCCCAAATACTCCCTGTTTGATCTATTCTATTCCTCCCTCTTCATCTCCCCAGGGCCCATGATGACCCCCTGGATTTACTCATAGTATGACAAGATTCATAGTTTTATGCAACAATAGTGAGGCCTTGACACACTGGTTTGTCCTCCCCTATTAGGAACTGCCCTAACTCTTGAAAGACTCCTGCATGTCTATTTCAGAAACAATCAGTCCTCCCAAGGATAGGAATCCAATTCCTTCCTGCTCATTATGTGGGTCTCCACCCACTGATACAACACATTATGACAGAATGAACACTCACACACTCCCTAGAAGACTGCTCCAGGTGTGCCCTGTCCTGAATGCCCCTCCAACCAACACCATAAACCAGTAACCCTTCCTTGCCATATTGCCATAAGTGCATTCCCAACCCTGTACTTTCAGCCTCATACCTGCAAATTCCTAGTGTTCACCTGGTCCCTCTCCCAACCCTCCCCCCAGTATCCTGGAACTTCTAACCCACCCTTCCCAATCTACCCACCTGTCAACCCTGCACCACCTAACCCAATTATATCACTACCCTCCTGTCTCATCACTTCAATATGCAACTACATTATATCACCTTCCCATAGATTACTTCTGAATGGGTGATGGCTCACAACCTTCTTCTCCCTTTCTATTTCTTGTAAATCTATCTTCAGACAAAAGTTCTCTGAGTCTGCTCAATTTGCTTAATTCATATCAGTGAGGTCATGTACTGTGCATCTTTCAATGCCTGGCTTCCTTCATTCACAATAAAGTTTTCAAGATTCATCCATGTTATCCCGTGTGTTAGCAGTTTATCCCTTCTTACAGCTGAGTAATATTCCATTGTATGTATGTACCTCATTTTGTTTATCTATCATTCTGTTGATGGGCACCTGGGTTGATTCCTATTTTTGGCAATAGTGAACAATGCTGCTATGAACATTGGTATTCTTATATCTGTTTGTGTCTTTACTTTTAATTCTTCTGGGTATATACCTAGCAGTGGAATTGCTGGATCATATGGAAGTTTCATAGTTAATTTTTTTTTTTTAACTGCCAAACTCTCCTCCACAATGGCTGGACCATTCTACATTCCAATGGGCAGTGGTTGAGGGTTCCCATTTCCCCACATCCTCTCCAACACTTATACTCTGCTGTTTTTTTAATAGCCACCATTCTAATGGGTGTAAGATAGTATCTCATTGTTGTTTTGATTTTTATTCCCCTAATAGCTAGTGATGTTGAGCATCTTTTCATACGCTTTTTGCCATTTGTATTTCTTCCTTGGATAAGTGGTTTTTCATGTCACTTGCCCATTTTTAAAAAGGGTTGTTTGTCTTTTTATTTTCAAGGTGTAGGATTTCTTTATATATGCAGGAAAATAAGCTCCTGTCTGATATGTGTTTGCCAAATGTTTTCTTTCATTAGGTAGACCACCTTTTTATTATCTTGATAATGTCCTTTGAGGTGCAAAACTTTTTTATTTTGAGGAGATCCCGTTTTCCTATTTTTTCTTTTGCTGCCTTTGCTTTGGGTGTGAAGTTCATGAAACCATTTCCTAATACAAGATCCTGTAGATGTTTCCCTACAATATTTTCCAAGGTCTTTATGGTCTTGGTTCTTAATTTAGATCTTTGATCCATCTTGAGTCGATTTTTGTATAAGGCGTGAGATGGTGTTCCTCTCTCATTCTTTTGGATATGGATATCCAGTTTTCCAAGCACCATTTGTTGAAGAGTCCTTTCTCTTCCAGTTGAGTTGTCTTGGTGGCCTTGTCTAGTATCAAAAGAGTGATAATAGGACATAAGCAGGAAATATTCTTTCATTTATATAAGTCTTCTTTGATATCCTTTAACAGTGTTGTGTAGTTTTCTGTATATAACTCCTTTACATCTTTAGTTAAATTTATTCCTAGGTAACTGATTATTTTAGTTACTATTGTAAATGGTAGTTTTATCTTGAATTCCTCCTCAGATTGCTCGTTATTGTTATACAGAAATACTACTGATTTTTGAGCATTGATCTTAAAGCCTGTGACTTTACTGAACTCATTTACACATTCTAGAATCTTTGTTGTAGATTTCTCAGGGCTTTCTATGTATAGGATCATGTCCTCTGCAATTAGGGAAATTTTTCCTTCTTCCTTTCCAATTTGGATTCCTTTTATATCTTTCTCTTGCCTCAGTCCTCAAGGAAATACTTCTAATTTCCTTGATTAAATAGGAGCCATGTCAAATAGGAGCCATGATAGTGGGTATCCTTGTCCTGTTCCCAATCTTAGAGGGAAAGTTTTAAGATTTCACCATTGAAGATTATGTTAGCTGTGGACTTTTCATATATATCCTTTATCATGTTCAGCATCTTCCCTTCTAGTCCTATCTTTTGCAGTGTTTTTTTATCAGGAAAGGGTGCTGCATTTTATCAAATGCTTTTTCTGCCTCTACAAACATGATCATGTGATTTTTTTCTTTCAATCTCTTTATGTGGTTTATTACATTGATTTTCTTATTTTGAAAGATCCTTGCATACCCAGGATGAAACCCACTTGGTCATGGTGTATAATTAATTTGATATATTGCTGAATGTGATTAGCAAGTACTTTGTTAAGGATTTCAGCATCTAGGTTCATTAGAGAGAATGGCCTGTAATTTTACTTTCTTGTCCCTTCTTTGTTTGGCTTTGGTATTAGGGTAATATTGGCATCATAGAATGAGTTTGACAATGTCCCTTTGGCTTTTATTTTTTTGGTATGACTTAAGCAGGCTTGGTGTTATACCTTTCTGGAAGGTTTGGTAGATGGTAGTACCAATCTGGTCCTGGGTACTTCTTTGTTGGAAGGTTTTTAATGACTGAGTCTATCTCTTTACTTGTAATTGGACTATTGAATTCATCAATTTCTTCCTTTGTCAATATACGCTGCTTGTGAGATTCTAGGAATTTGTCCATTTCCTCTAAATTATAATTCTTGTTGGCATATAATTTTTCAAAGTGTCCTTTTATGATACACTTTATTTCTGTGGGGTCAGTAGTGGTATCATCTTCTTCATTTCTTATTTTGTGTATTTGCATCTGCTCTCCTTTTTTTTTTGTTAATCTGGGTAAGGGTTTGTCAATTTTATTTATCTTCTCAAAGAATCAGCTTTTGGTTTGTTTATTTTTTCTAGTGCTTTCTTATTTTCTATTTCATTTAGTTCTGCTCTGGTATTTGTTATTTCCTTCTTTCTACTTCCTTTGGGGTTAGTTTGTTGTTTTTTTTTCCAATTCCTCCAGGTGTGCAATAAGGTCTTCAATTTTAGTTCTTTCTTCTTTTTTGACATATGCATTTATGGATATATGAATTTCCCTTTCAGTACAGCTTTTGCTGCATCCCATCAGTTTTGATATATTCTGTTGTCATTTTCATTAGTTTCAAGGTAGTTACTGATTTCTTTTGAGATTTCCTCGTTGATCCACTGTTTGTCTAAGAGTGTGTTGTTTACCTTCCATTTCTTTGCACCTAATATGGTTCTCTGCCCCTTACTGATTTCCAATTTCATTCCATTGTGGTCCAGGAAATTACTTTGTATAATCGCAGTCTTTCTGAATTCATTGAGATTTTTCTGTGACCTAGCATGTGGTCTATCTTGGAGTATGATCCATGTGCACTCTAGAAGATTGTATATCCCACTGTATTTGGGTGTAGAGATTTGTATATGTCTACTAGGTCCAGATATTCTAATGTATTATTCAGAGTCTTTGTCTCTTTTTTCATTCCCTGTCCTGATGTTCTGTCTAATGATGATATTGGTGTATTAAATTTCCCCACTTTAATTTTAGATGCATCTATTTCTACACTTAGTTTTTCCCTTGTTTGCCACATGTATTTTGAAGTGCCCCGGGTACATGGATAAATTTTTATGATTGGTCTTTCTTCCTGAAAGAGTTCTCCTTTTACTAATATATAAAGTCTGTCTTTGTCTCTTACAATAGTTTTGCATTTAAAATCTATTTTGTCTATATTGGTATAACTTCTCCCACCCTCTTTTGATTATTGTTTGCTTATAAAAATAGTTTTCCAGCCATTCACTTTCATTCTCCTGGAATCCCTGTGTCTACGGTGAGTTTCTTGTAAACAACATATAGATTTATCATATTTCCTTATCCATTCTGTCAATCTGTGACTCTTAACTGGTGAGCTTAATCCATTAACAACCAGTGTTATTACTCTCAAGAATTACTTACTTCAGCCATATTTTATTTGCATTTATGTATATCATATGTTGTTTCTATTTCTCTTTTTTGTCTTTTTAGTTGTTCTCACACTTTTCTCTAACTCTCTCTCTCTCTCCTGTTCCTTTAAACCTGCAGAACTCCTTTTAATATTTCTTGAAGGGCATACTCTCTTAATTTTTGTTTATCTGCAAATATCTTGAACTGTCCATCATTTTTAAATGCCAGGTTTGCTGCATGGAAAATTCTTGGCTGAATTTTTTTTTTCTTTTAGTACCTTGACTATGTCATAGCACTGCATTCTTGTTTACATGGTTTCAGATGAAAAATCAGCACTTAATCTTACTGAGTTCCCCTTGTATGTGATGGTACTCTTTTCTCTTGCTGCCTTCATTTTTTTCTCTTTTTCTTGAATATTGGACATTTTAACAAGTATATGACTTGGAGTAGGCCAGTTGAGATTCATAATGTTTGGTGTGCACTGTGCTTCCTGGACATGTACATCTACCTCCTTCAATAAGACTGGGAAGTCTTATTTTCAGGCACGGGGTTAAAAACACATGTTATTATCATGAGCAATATGTCTCCCTGTCCAGCTCCATCCAGATTGATGCCCCAAAGGCTCCCACTCTGTGGGCATCCAGAATGGTTCACTCGGGCAATATCTTGTCCCCACTCAGCTGTCTTTTCTGAGAGAGATGGTGAGCACCCACTTAAACTGATACCATTTATCTGCTTCCCCATATGCTGTTTATATTTCTCTTTTTATCTTTTTGTTGTTCTTACACTCTCTTCCAACTCTATGTCTCCATTGTTTCCTCTTAACCTGCAGAATTCCACTTATTATTTCTTGAAGGGCAGGTTGCTTATTGACAGACTGTCTTAATTTCTGTTTATCTCTGAATATTTTAAACTCTCCCTCCTTTTTGAATGTCAGCTTTGCTGAATGAAAAATTCTTGGCTGGAAGTTTCTTTTCCCCTTTAACACCTATGTCATACCAGTGACTTCTTGCCTTCATGGTTTTAGATGGGAAATCAGCATTTAATCTTATTAAGCTTCCCTTGTATGTGATGGTTCTCTTTTCTCTTGCTGCCTTCAATATTTTGTCTTGGTCTTGAGCATTGGCTAATTTGACAAATATATGTCTTGGAGTAGGCCTGTTCTTATTTATACTGTTTGGGGTGTGCTGTGCTTCCTGGACATGTATGTCCATGTCCCTCAATAGAGTTAGGTAATTTTCAGCAATTATTTCCTCCAATAGTTCTTCTGTCCCCTTTGCCTTCTCTTCTCCTCCTGGGATGCCTATAATGCATATGTTTTTGCGTTTCATGTTGTCATTTAAATCCCTAAATCTCTGCTGGATTTTTTTCTACCTTTTCCTATATCTGTTCTACTATCCATCTGATTTCAGCTGTACTGTTTTCAACCTCGCTGATTTTTTCCTCTGCCTGTTCAAATCTGCTGTTATGTGCTTCTAGTATATTTTGTATTTTTGTATTGTGCCATTCATCGTCATCATATCCATTATCTTTTTATATATGTTTACAATTTCTTCAGTATGTTCTCCCAGTATCTTCTTAATATCCTTAATCTCTTCCTTCACTTCATTAGTCTTGATTCATGATATTTGGACATCTCTGATTAGTTGTTCCATGTTCTACATCTCCTCCTGTTTTCTGTTTGTTCATTTTACTGGGCCATGTCTTCCTGTTTCTTAGTATGGCTTGTAATTTTTCATTGGTGTCTAGGCATCTGTTTATCTTGATGGATTTATTCAGTTAATTAGCTTCTCTTCCTACTTTAGGGTTTTATTTTGTTGTTTTCTTTTGTGTGTATAAGGTGTCACTTGGACACTTTTTCCCTCATATTCTATTACCTTGCTGTTTTCTATGTTCCCTTGAAAAAAAAAATTAGGACCAGAGAAACAGATCAAGATAAGAAGATTAAAAGAATAATAGTAATAATGATAAAAGGTAGAAGAAGAACCACACAAGACTTAAGAAAATAAATAATTAACATGAGAAAAAAGTACAGTGGATTTAGAATTAAAAAGTGGAATAGAAACAATGAAATGATAAACAAAATAGAGAAAAATATATAGAAAGAATTAAAAGACCAGAGATAAGAAGAGAGGAAAAGAAAAAAGTAAAAGAAAAAAAGTAAACAGAGAGAACACACACACACAAAAACACACAGACACACACACACAGAAAGAGAGAGAGAGAAAAAATTGAGGACCAAACAAAAAGAAGTGGGATGAAAAAGCAACAAAAGAAAACAGATGAAAGAAAAATGAAGTAAAGAAAATAAATAGCTTAGGTAGAAAAAATCGGTTAAAAAAAAAGAAAAGAAAAACAAAGAAATGAGAAAGACAACAAACATGAAACAAGACTGAAGCAACTAATAAAAAAAGAGAAGAAAAAGGGTAAACAGCATTCCTTCTGAGGCCCCTAAGGAGCATCTCTGGCTGCTGGTGTTCATCAGTCAATCACCCTATAGCCTTCCCTCTGCAGGTTTTGAACCAGGTTTTAGCAAGTAATATAAGGGAAAAAAGAAGGAACCTTTAAAAAAAAATAAGAGTTCCAAGAAAAGCTAATACAAAAAGAATGTCTATGTGTTCCCCATCCTAAAGTATCAGCTTGATGTCTCATAACCAGGTGGATCACTTGTGTAAAAAGCACCTAGAATTGAACCAGGAACAAATATATGCTACTCAGGAATTACTTGACAAAGATAAACTCTCTTCTTAGGTTAGTTAGTATTTCATAAAGCTATCTGTCACCTTCCCTCAGGTAAGTTAGCTTCCTAGTAGTTTGGCAGATCCCTGCTGAATGGATGCCTGTCTGTCTCTGCCCACTCTCTAATCTAATTCTTTTCTTTACCTGGGCAGTTAGGCATGACAGCCTGCCTGAGGAGATTCCCCTTCCCTCTCCCTGCTGGATTGGGGTCCATTCTGAGATTCAAAGGGGAATCAGCTGGCCAAACTCACTGCCAAGAAACCACTCTCCACCCTCCAAAACCCCTCTTCTACCTAGTAATGTCCCTTCACTCTGTATATGGAACAGCCAGCCAGGGGCTCCACCTAGGCTATTTGCCCTGAGGGTGGGGTATATGTGCTGTCTCCAGCCACAGGGGAGAGCAAGTCATGGTTTTCCTTTGGCTTCTTTATCTTTCCAGTACCTTCCTAGAAGACTCAGAGCACCTTCCTATTTTACATATATCCAAGTCTGCTCCTTTAGATAGGTACTCCTGTGGTTCCGTCCCTGCCCCTGACTAGTCAGAATGGACGGTGACAGTCATTCCAGGCAACTGCAGTAGCTTTCATCCTGCAGGGACTAGACTGTTGGACACATATGTGATTCCTTCCCCACCCTGACAGGGCAGGAAGAGAGAGAGCGCACCCTCAGCTTTTTATGTTTGAATATTTGCTTGGTTGATTCAAATCTTTGAGTATTTTCTTGATTTTCATTAAAGTTTATTCTGACAGGTTTTGCTCACACTTCCAGTGTTTCTGTGGGGGATCAGGCTTTTGGAGGACCCTAATCTGCCTTTTTTTAAAACAGATTTCTCCCTAACCTAGTGTTTGAAATTGTTTTTGACTTCTGATTCAATCACTTTTCTTGTTATAGTTCTGTTCATCTTTTCTATTTCTTTTTTTAGTTTTTTATTTTATTTTTTATTTTTAAAGAAGCTTTAGATTACATAAAAAATACAGGGAATTCATTAGATTTCCTTAGAATTCATGATTAGTTTGAGTGTGTATGTGTGTTTTTAAGTTTTAATATACTTTAAATTAATCTGGAATTGTCTTCCAGGATATTCCTGTCTGCATTTTTTACGACATGTATATTCCCCCATTTTGTTACATAAAATTTTGAGTTTTTCTAAATCCTTGGAGGAACAGGCATTCTCAATTAAAATATAATCAACATTTTCCATTGCAGTTTGTATTTTCTTCTTATATGATAGATATTTACCTACACTGATATCCTGAAGATATTGTCCAATGTTAGGATCTAAGCAATTATAGTTTTGCCTTTCATGTGTTTTCCTTATGCTACATCATTTGTGCAGAGTGAAAGGCAGGAATGAAATTTCTTTTATTGTCAATGTATATGCAGCTACCCAATGACCATTAACTGAAAGTACATAGACTACCATTCAATATCTTTATCATATACTGGGGTCCTAAATGAGCTTTTCTGTAATTGTACTTCATTCTGTTGCGTTGATTTCTTTGTTTATTTATGAATTCACACTACATATATGCAAATGAATTTAATGTCACTTACATTTGGGGAAATGTTAATCTATATCTGAAAAAAATATATTTTGTTCTTGACTTGATATCCTTCAAGGAAAGCACATGGAAGTGTTTGAATTTTTGGTATGGATTTTTAAAAATTGGATATTATATTTTATAAAAAGAAAAAAGAATAAACAATGCTGTAGGGAAATGGTTATTGGAAGGATACTATATATTCATTAAATATTGGATAGTATTACATTCATAGATAGATTTATGGTTTTAGGAGAAACAAATATCAAGTGGTCTTTTCCTTAAAAGTTGGTTTTCAACTAAGGAGTTGAATATAAGTGTTTGGTGTTTATATGATTGTTTTATATGATGGAATTTGCAATTTTTAGGTAATCAATATTGATGTAATTAGAACCAATAATATCCAGGAGTCATTCCTAATTTCAGTTCATGTTTTTGACAGTAACTTCAAAGAAATGAATAAATATTAAGGAATATTAGAATACCTTGTTGAAGAAACTAACACTCTAAATATATTCTGTATTCATCAGGGTACTCTATGTATTGTTAATTGTATACGGTAGTACCAAATATATTCTAAATCACATTTAAAATTCATTTAGTAATTATAAAAATAGTCTAAATGTAAACACCAAGGGTTACTAGAGTTTATTGCGTTTCTCTCTCTGATTGTGGGTTTGAAAGCCAACATATGAAAACTTCTTCATAACAACTTATCATTCTGCCATGAGAACAAGTAACATCCCATGTGCAGGCTGCTCCAATATCCTGGGCAGAGAATGTGGGCACTAATAGTGAATGAAAATCATAGCCAACACAAAATGGACATGTGTCATAAGTAGTTTTCCTTCTTACTGTAATGTAAACTAGTCTTAGTTTGCTAAGAAAATATCAAATGGTTTTCCAGAGAAGCTACAGCAATTTATGCACACACACAAATAATATTTCTACATATATTTGTTCCACATCATCACCAATAATTGGTGAATCCAAATATATTTTTTTAAAACTGCTGAATATGTGGCATTACCAGGTGGATACACTTTATTTTCCTCATATCAATGATGCAGAATATGCTGCCACATGTAAAACAAGATATTTGTGCATTCTTTTCTTAAAAATACCTAAGCCTGAAAAGTCACATGTTATTTTAAGTGATTTATATCTAATTCTGTGACCTTTTTTTGGTTCTTGAAAAAAAAAACTTCATTTACTGCAATCAAATTCACATATATGTTTCCATGGTACATATTTTTGTATCTTGTCCTCCTCCTCCATCTAGTCTTATTCCTCATCCTCTCCTCCAGCTTATTCTCCTCCTCCTTCTAAAACATTCCTTCAAACTTCTAAATATGTCTTCAAAATTATTTTAATAGTGATTTCCTCATTCATTATTTAATCAACTTTGAGTTTGTTTTGAGTAGGTTGAGTAAGAGAAATGTTCTTCCCACTGCAGTTCCTTGCTGTATCTGTCATCTGAATATTCATATACATACCTTCCATTCTGTCGCATCTGTACTTGTCATTTTTTTACTTTTTGCCACAATCTTTACTTACTGTTATTTTATAGAAAGACTCGATATCTGTTTAGGAAATCCTTTTACATTTTTATTCCTTAAGAATGTTTATTCTATTTGGATTTCATGTGACTTTATGGCCAACTTGTCGATTTCTATGGTAGAAAATCTGTAGGTATTTTTCTTTAGGTGTCATTCAACTTATGAATATAATTGACATTGTTATAATATTGAGTCTTCCAATCCATATATAAGATCTATCTCTCCATTAATTCAGTTACTTAGAGCCCTTAATGAAACATTTATTTTTTCCACAAGATCTGGCAAATCTCTATTACTTTATATTTCATTCTATTATGAATTTTTTAAATTAATTTTCTATATTTTGTTTCTTTTCTGTATGTATTTCATATTTCTTTAATGGCATGTCGTATCCAATTGCCTTCTCAAATATGATTCAAATAAGATTCTTATTATATTTGCACAGGTTTTTTTAAAACTTTCTCAATCAAAATTGTATGTGTTGCTAATGAAAATGTTATTTCTTCATTTCCATTCATATGTGTTTTATTTCCCTTTTCTTACTCCACTATGCTTCCTAAAGAGTTGGTGAGAGTGGTCTTATTTGTTTGAGTCCCTATGAAGAGATGATTCTATCAAACATATTTTAAGTTATATGTTGCTTGATCTAAGAAAATTTCCTTTTAATAGTTACTTTTTCTCATAGACAGGATATTTCTTTCTAAATATTCTATAACAGTTTTTATCATGAATTAGTATTTTAACAAGAAAATTCATTTCTGAAAACAAGGCAAGACCTATGAGGTTTCTCCTTAAATTCTCTTGTTGTCATGAATTACTATTTTCAGTTTTCTAATGTTGAACCACATGTTTTTGTAGATAAATACAACTTGGTAATGATATATATATATATATATACACGTACATACATACATACATACACATATATATATATAATATATTTGTGTTTTATATAACCCTCTGAAATCTTGTAGAACTTTTATATATACATTAATTTATTTTTAAAATACCTAATTTCTTGAAATAAATATCCTAGTCTATCATTTTTGTTTTTCCAGCAATCTTCTTACCACAGCATCATATGCAATTTTTCTAATTTGGACAGTATGTTAGTTTGCCAGTTTGTTGCCATTGCAATGTACCAGACTGGGTTGGCTTTTATCAAGGAAATTTATTTCAGGTATGTGGCAGTTTGGAATTATTTATGAATTTCAAAAAGTGAAATTATGTTTGTCAACTGGTCTGTTCCTCTGGAAGTGATACCCTTTGATTGTATTAGATTTAGCTGAGATGCCTTTCATTAAGTTATGTTAAGATTAGGGCTTTGATTCCACCACATCATAAGGGTGACTTAGTTTGTGTCCCTACCCGCTTTGTGGAGTATATAAATGGACACTGAATCAAGAAGACACACAGAGAAATAGAGCTCTATTGACATGGAAAGGAGAGAAAGTGTCAGCTTTGAGCCTGTGATCCAGAAAAGAGAGATGAGCCATTCACTTCATAGTTTACAGCTGACCTTGTGCAGAGATCAGAGCAGCTGAGCCTGGAAAGAAAAAAGCCCTCCAACTTAGAGCTGAGATCAGAAGAAGCTGAGCCCATGGAGCCTTAAGAGGAAAGGGGAAGTCTGAACCTTGGCAGATATTGGCAGCCCTCTTGCTTCAACATGTGGCAAATGACTTTGGCTGAGAAAGTATCTCTTATGGTACCTTGAGTTGAACTCTTTAGGGTCTTGCAACTGTAAACTTTTACCTCAGATAAATATCCTTTATAAAATCAAACAGATTTCTGGTAGTTTGTATCAGCAACCCATTGGCTTCCAAATATAGGGTAAAAGCTTAGAGCTCCAAGGCCACAAAAAGTCCACACTGAAGCACGATCAGAGATGCTTTCTCACCAATGTCAGCTGCCACATGTTGAAGCAATATGGCCACTGATCTCTGCTGAGGTTTGAGCTCAGCTGAGAACAATCAGGCCTAGGGCTTATTTCTTTCCAGACCTTCTATACTTTTCTTGGCTGTTCCACTTTCTTTGTGAGTTCAGCTGTAAGATATCAGGCACACAGCAGGACTTGTCTCCTCTTGAGCTGCTTCATGGGCCTTTCTTCATGGGGCTTTGTGCTTTAAGTGACCTTCTAGTTCTTTCTCACATGCCAGGATCAAATATGGCAGCTTCCTTTACCTCTTCCTGCCTCTTTCTGTGTTTCCATTTATATCAGACCCAGCAAGAGGTTGGAATCTCAACCTGAGTCATGCCTCACTGACATAGTCCAATCAAAAGCCCTAAAGTGATTTTATCAAGTAATCTAATCAAGGGGCCCTCAAATGAATTTAATGTAATCAAATGTTATCACACCCACAGGAATATACCAGTTTAAAACACAATCTTTCTCTTTTTGTGATTCATAAAATAATCTCAAACTGCCACAGCCTGTTGAATGATATGGTTTCTGTTTGTATCTCATGCTAGGTCCTCACTTTAGTTGTCTTTTGATGTGGATCTCTCATAGTTGCTTCATTTATGTAGTGTCCTAAGACAGGGCCAGTAGGAATTCAAGAACATAATACCTGACATTTATGATTTTTCTTCCATATATTTGATTAAAATTCACCTGTTTAAGATTAAGAATGTATTTGTAAAATTTTCTGTTTTCCAATTTAAATGAAAAAAAAAAAAAACTTTCTTACAAATATAAAGCTCATAAACATTTGTAATAATCATCCCCCACTTTATGTTTTCTCATACTTACCAGATACTGGAAATTCTAATTAGGGTTTCTTTGTCAGATCTATATTATATTTTATTTTCTAAATAGTAACCTTTTGTGCTTTTAGTTCTGAAAATTATCTCCAAAATAAATTATTCTCCTGCATTTGAATTTTTTCAACCATGTTTGTAAAGTCTGAGAAATTCATTGTGTTTTTTTTAAATTACTCCTTTGTATTTGCACTTTGAATCCTCTTCTTCCTTCTTTTCCTTATTTTATATATTCTTCATGATATTGAATTAAGGTACTTTTAATATCCTCATTTCCATGAAAATTATTTTTTCATTGTTTTCTGTGGCAGTGTTGGTTTATTTAGATTTGTGCATATATCATTAATGTAGTGACCCTAAATGGTCTTTTCTTATGTAGGAAAGGACTGTGTTTTGCTGATGGGTTTCCCATGACTTAGGGTTTTAGAAGAAAATCATGACTGGAGAAATGTTACACTGAAACCTGTAAAATACCTAAAATGACTTGAAGGAAAGTGTTGAGAGAGCATCTGAAAGTTCCAAAAAATTCTAAATGACAAAGAACCTTAAATACCCACTCAAAATAGCCCTCAGTATTCTGTTTTTAGTTATACTTTCTCTACGACAGTGTCTGGTGTTCTTGGATTGTGAATGCATGCCTGATGCAGATATGAGGAGTTGTCCTCTGATAGATCTTTCCATGATTCTATATTTATGTTTTGAGTCATCTCAGTCTATGTCTTCTGCCTAGTATCACATATATATTTTTTTGTCCTCCCTCTTAAGGATATTTTGTAGCTGAACTCTTTGTTCATTATTATACATGATTATTAGTATAGTATTAAAATAAGCTAGAAAAATGTATCTATTACTAAAATATAGCCACATATACAGAGAGAAACACAAACACTACAAGATAAAATAGAGACAGGTGGTATATTGATAAAAAGAAAGATAGATAGATAGATATGTAAATATGGTAGATATACTAAGGGTAATATTTTGGTAGGTAGCTTTATACACTTAAAATATTTGGCTTTAAACTGGGCATGAAATCAAATTTTATTATCCTAAGTGAATACAATTATTATTTTAAAATCAGTAATACAGCAAATAACAAGGTAGGATAAATGATAAACAGCCAACTTATAAGCAGGGAGAAAAGCTTACAAAGTATATGCTCTGTGAAGACATAGGTTTTAATAGTCCACATTCCAATGGGGGAAGCTATTTTAATGGGGATCTCAGTGTTGGCTCTATTTTATGTCATTAATCCTACAGTTGAGTCTCAATTCTATAATTTTATTACTTGGTACAGACATTTGTAGGATGATGAATACAATGAGAACAATTTGAATTGAATTATCTAAACCAAAACAATAAATATTCTTTTCCAGGGCACCAGAATCCTGTACCTTGAAGTTTTGTCAAATACATGAGCACGAGTAAGGTACTCATCCATTGTCCTCTCCATATGATATCATTCTTTGTTTTTAGCTAAAAGTCATCCTAACATCTTTCAAAATAAATTTAAAATATGGAAAATATATTCCAGAAAAATGTGTGAATTACACCAACACCTAGATTTGAAAACTTAGGATACGGGTGCATAGCTCATTATCATATATGTAAAAAGCAAAAGGTTATACAGAAAAAAATCTGGATATTTAATTGGGATATCCTCATAATTAAGAACATATATCAAATATGAGTTAAAATTCATTCCATTATCTTTCAGAAACTTTTAATCCAGATAATCCTGCTTGGATGTTCAAAATATCTGTGGAGCATTCTGCATAAAGCAGTTTTAATCTCATTGTTCCACAGGCTGTAGATGATGGGGTTTATGAAGTGGGGCACCATGATGTAAAAGAAAGCTGTGAGAAGATTATTGAGAGATGCCTTATTTTCCACAGGACCAAAAGCAGCAATTAACCAAAAAACTAAAAATAAAATGAGAACTGCCAACTAGGGAGTGCAAGTGGATAGGACTTTCTTATGGGCTTCCACAGAATGCATCCTAAGCACCATTGAATATATATCACTATAGGACTTAAACAAAAAAGCAGAAAATACTGCAAGAATACAAGTATTCAGAGCTAAGGCTACAAACTCAGAAAACTGAATATCTGAAGAGGAGATCCTCAAAATTTGAGGCACATCACAAAAATATTGATGGATCACATTAGACTGTGAAGGGAAGCCTGAACATGATACCTATGCAGATAGCAGAATAGACCACCCAGTGGTCCATGAGCCACCAGCTGCCTGTGTGCACAGACGTTGGGTGATGGTGAGCCCATAGTGCAGAGGGTGGCAAATGACAACATAGCAATCATAGGACATCACCACAAGGAAGGCCAAATCTGTGAGTATAAAGAAGATAAGCAGGAAAATCTGAGCACCATATGCTGGGTGAGAAATCAATTTACTGCCTGTCAGAGAATTCACAACTATTTTGGTAACAGTAACTGAAATGCAGCAAAGGTCTATGAGGGATAAACTGCATAGAAATAAGTATACTGGAGAGTGCAATATTGGGTCTGTTACAATGACAGTAGCAGTTAGAAGATTCCCAGTCAAGGCTCCCATGTAAATTACTAAGAACAGCAGACCTTGCAGCATTTGGAGCTCTCGTGAGGTTGAGATATCGATGAGGAGGAATTCAGTGAATAGAGTGAGAGTGTCCATTTCTCATAATACATTGCCATTTCCCTGTATTCAAAATATAAAGTAAGAATATACTAAAATAAAATGGAGATAATCTACCTCATTAACAAATAAAATTCCACCATTGGCATCCATATATGTCTTCTCCTGAGAAAAGTTAATATTTTGAAATCAATGAATTCATATGTTTCCCTTTTCACTTTCTTTTCTAAATCTAATCTTATATGTTAATTTCAACATTTATAGGAACGGATAATCTAATATATCAAATTATTTAAAGGGAAATGAAGGCCTTTCAAATATGAGTCTTATTTATAGTAATTTACTAAACTACCTTTTCAAACTCTGCCAGGAGACATCCAATAATTATTTTCCCATTTTATTCATTAACAAATTTTAATTCCCAGATATACACTGTGTAATAGAGTTTCTGCAGCAGCCCTTTTATTTGAGCACTGAAGAGCTGTTCTCTTCATGTACCAGGTGACTAGGATAATTGCTGATCTCTCTGAGTCTTTGGCCAGTTGACTAAAAATTGGTATCTGTTACGCAGTTAATGAATGGTTCTGAGATTCTTCTCAGAAAGGATTTAATCCAAAAGACACCAGACAGATTTTACATCATCACTCTTTCTTGCTTCCCTTTAGCCTTTTCATCCTTTGAGTACTTTCTGTCATCCTTTGCATCACCCCCCAAAATAGAATATCTTGAGATCTAATTTATTCCAATTTCCCATTGCAGTGTATACCAGTACCATGGTATACACACTCTCTCTAGTTTACCTTCTCACCTGAACCCAGTGCCTCAGAAAAGCACCCCACCTGAT
The DNA here is from genome assembly GCA_029593785.1 of Cabassous unicinctus. Lineage (NCBI taxonomy): Eukaryota > Metazoa > Chordata > Mammalia > Cingulata > Chlamyphoridae > Cabassous > Cabassous unicinctus. Next base: position 23,922 of record JAQZBX010000014.1, read on the forward strand.
ATTATTCTTCCTCTCAATGCATCGTTCCTTCAATCTGGCATGAATTCTGATATTTGATGAAGGACTCATTTTCTTTCCAGATAGATTGTCCCCTGCTTTTCCAGATTTTGCAGAAATCTGCTTATTCTAAATAACTATGGTAACTACAACTCTTACTTGAGGTTGTCTTGAAGCAGAACAAAACATAAAGAAATCCTATTCCAGTCTTAATTGTACTTTGAATTCTAATTCTAATTATCTTAAGGGATGTCAATTGAGAATTATTTAATTTCATATTGGGAAAAACTAAACGGAAGCAAGTAACTATAAAATGTTAGAAATATAAATTAATGTATAATATATATTTTTATATATATTATTTATAGTCATATATTTTATTTTTCTATTTCATCCATGTGTAATTACTAAGTAGCATACAATTGTTATGTGAATAATAATTTTAACGGTGTTGATTTGCTCTCGATTTTATTTAAATGAATTTATAGGATTTTTAAAAAATAGTTAAGTAAATTATTTTACTATAATAATAATTTCCATTATGCATATTTCTTCTTTCCTCAATTTTATGAGGAAGATAAATTTCTTTAGCAAAGATTTTATTAAATAGCCAAAACAATACTCAGTAATTAATTTGATATTATTCTCCTAAAGGATAGTTATTGGACATAACCCAAATTCCAGATCTTTTAAATTCCTTTATCACACCACACATGCTTATTGATCCTTAGAAGTCTCATTCATATCCTCCATCTCTTCAGATTGCATCTTTCCACTTGGTCTGTAAAATTCTCAACTTTCCCTAGACTAAATTTACCATACATCTTCTATTTCAGAGTGATCATGATAGTCTTGGGTGTAAGAGGGAGAGAAAGAGTCCATGTTTATCCCTGTTCATTATTAACTCAGGGATATTTAGAAAATATTTATTTCACAATATTTAAATGTGGGAAAAATGAGTGGAATACCTATTCCTCATCAATTGTTAAACACATGAAATACAAGAGTATAATAAAAACTATATAGAGCATATCTAGTGCTTAATATCCTGTAAATAAATATAAGAAATTGTTCATATTAGCAACTTCACTGGATATCTCTGCAAATTCATTCATATTTGAAGGACTGTTTTGCTTATGAAGTTTGATTTATATGAAAACACACTGTTACCTCTGAATTTCTTAGCTATCCTTTATAACCTAGTTCAAGTAATATTTAATACATAGTGTTTGTACTAGTGTTGTACATAATACATACTTTTGTACTACATACTATTATATAGTGTTTGAACTATTACTAGTTCAAGTAATATTTAATACATAGTGTTTGTACGTATTTCTTGGTAATTTCTGTATCATTATATTTTGGTACTTGGAATATAACTTATGTATCATATATATATATATATATATATAAAATCAAGTACGGTTTCTAAAAATAGTTAACTGTAATAAAACCAGAAGTAGAAACCTTCAGATTCTCTATGAGTATCAATTTATAATTTGGGGCAGAAATAATTAATTATGCTAAAGATACTGGACATATCACAGCTATGTGAGTACATTTTAAATTAGTCATTTAAAGAAATTCTTCAATTAAAGCTTACAGATATACCTAAGAAATGAGGAAACATTTTTCTCTTCTGTAATATGAATATTTCTTTTGCACAATTGCAGGGACTTTACAAAATCTGTGATCTTGCTTCATTCTTCCTGAATAAATTTCAAGGAGTCACTTCTCCAGGAAATACACATTTACCCATAATTATTGGAAAAATTGTACTTCTAGATTCCTTATAAACATGATTATTACTTAGGATGAACACATATGTTTCGTATCTCTCAGAAACCCTGTGGAACTGATTTCACTATCTAAGAGCCAGTTTTCTTTCAACTCCTGATTGATGAGGAAATTTTCCCTATCCTCTTGAGATTAAATTTATAATAGTGCTTATTAAGCAAAGTTCTTTGTTGTTGTTGATCTTAACAACAGAGGAGTATTCCAAACATTTCATAGTTACTGTTCATCAATGTTTTCAATTTTATATCACATCATGAATAGAATTATTAACATTACAATATATCCATAAAATCATGCAGCTTCAATAAAACTATATTTTAAAGGTTTAGAATACCATTATGTCATCAACAATAAAACAAACAAAAATTGACCAGTAGTTACTTAATTAAAGTAAACTAAGATTCATTTTAGAATAAATTATTAAAAGAAAGCAAATAAAAAGGTTTGTGGCATATAGTGAAAGTCTTACCAAAAGTGCTTGTAAGAGATTGTTGCCCATGATATATGACAAAATGTTAGGTACCCCTCAGAGTGTGAGTTACTACATTGAAAAGCAGGGTGTAGGAAAGTAGCCCTTTTGGCATTATTCTGAAAATGCTTATTTATTGCTGTCAATCCAGAGAGTATCAGAGTATGGGGGAGACTAGAAGCACTAAGGAAAGCCTTACAAATGAAGGCTGAAAAATAAAGTCTCCACATATCTTGCAGCTTATCCCCAGAGATATGAAAGTCATGACGAGTAGAGAAAAGAAGTCAAATCTATGAAAGCAGAAATCACCCTTGATGAAGCATACAATTTTGTCTTAACCAGAGCCAGGATGTCTCAGAAAAGGTTCTACAAAGCCCAAGCAGATCTTTACCAACTTTCATAATCATTCCATGTTCTTTGTCTTTATATGTGTATTTTGGGCACAAAAGCAAATATCTGAAGGTTTGCGCAGTGTCTTAGAGGTTGCAAAAATTCCCCGATATGGCAAGGATATTCAGAGTGAAACAAAATACATAGAAGAACTTGGCAGGTTTACAATCTGGAGATGACTGTGAGCGAAAGTGATGGCCAGACATCTAATAGAGCCGTACTAATATTTTCATGAAATATTGCACTCAGAAGATGGTAATGGTAGGAAAAATACATACAAAAATATATTACCTGAGGTTCCTGGAAATATGGCAGAACATAATTTAATATAATTTACATAAATCATCTGTTCTCATGTTTTTGGGTTCAGAAACTATTTGCACTCTAGAAATGATAGAAATTCCTAAATAATTTATAACTCTGTTGCCTTTGTTTGTGGAAAATTACCGTATTAGACATTAAAACTGCTATGTGTATAAAATTATTTAAGTTATTCAAAAGAATATGTCATCATATATTTTAATACATTTTAAAAATATTTTGTTTTCCAAAATTAAAATAAATTTTGGGAAAAGAGAAATGGTTTTTTATCATTTTCAAATTTTATATATTTCTGACTTCCTGGGAAATAGCTGAATTATCATATCTCTTTCTTCATTCATTCTGTTGCAATATATTGGTTTAGGCAAAGAGTATGAAGAAAACATTGTGTTACAGAGACATATGATCAGAAAAGGTAAGAAATATTTGTTTAGTGTTTTAAGATGCTTCTTAATATTCTTCTGTAATATTAATATTCTAAACTGAAAATCAGCAAGTGGCAATTTCTTAAAGAATAGTTCCAAACTGTAATAAACTTTTTTATTCCATTAGATTTAAATACATGCTCAATTTAGAAATTTTAATTGGTTTTTCCCCTGCATAATTTTGTAACATCAAGTCAATTTCATCTGGAAAATATTTGTTCACAGAATGATTCAGATTTTAAAAATATGACATTTTATTTTACAATTCCAAAATAAACCACATTTATTAATATCTCTAAGAGTCATCTCAGACAGATCTTTCACTGTTGGGAAGTTCTCAAGTTCATGTGTAGGACACAAGTTTTTCTAAATTTCTTTAACACTTGCAATTCAAATTTTATTGTTAGCAACTAATTTTGTAGTTGATTTCATTATATTCATGTTATTAGTAAAGCAGTTTTAGGTTTAAAGAAAAATCACGCAGAAAAGAGAGAAATCTTATATATCCCCCACCTGAAGTTTTCCTTATTATTAATATTATACATTTCTATATTTTCTTATTGATCTCCTGTAAATATTTGTTTCATGTATTTGGTGGCTTTGCAGTTAGATGCACAAATATTTATAACTGTTAAGTCTTTTTCTTTAATTGACCCATTTATAGTTATGTTGTGTGGTCCTTTGTCCCAGGAAGCAGTTTTATTTTTAATTAGAGTAGTTATGGTTTACAAAAAATCATGGAGAAAGAGAGGTCTCATAGAACACCCCCTCTCACAAAAACAAATGCAGTTTTCCTTATCAATATTATTTTACATTAGTGTGGTACTGTTTTTATAATTGCTAAACCCGTATTACATTATGTGTTAACCATAGTCCTTCTACACAAATATTGTGCCTATACCCTACTGTTACCCCTCTTTTTGTTGTAATTGTTGCATATTATATCTTCATACATTGTATATACAAAAGTACAGATTTATCATTACTTTTATGTGCTTGAATTTTAGAACTTTTACAAAGTAAAAAGTGGAATTATGTATCAAAAAATACAATACATTATTGCCGGTGTTTATAATTATATAAAAGTTTACCTTTACCAGAGATCTTAGTTTTTATATAATTTGACTCACTGTTAAATGTCCCTTTATTTCTGTCTGAAAAATTTGCTTAACATTGTTTGTAGGGCAGCTCTAATGTGACAAATGACCTAAGGTTTTTTACTATTGAGCTTGTTTTAATATGAGAATATCAGTTTAATCTTTCCCTCATTTTTTGGAAGACTGTCTCATCAGATATAATATTATTAGAAGCCAATCATTTTCTTTCATCCCCTTGGCTTATTTTTTTTCTTCTATTCTGGTATTCAACTCCAGTATTTCTGTTTGGTTCCTTCTCCTTTTATTAATCCATTATTTCCTGATATCCTGTAGTTTTTTCCTTCTTGTTGTTGAGCATTTTGAAAACCATTTTTAAAAATGTGTTTAGTATGTCTGAAATCTTGTCTTCTTTCTTGATTGTTTCTGATGTTTTGTCTTCTTCTTTTGGATGGTCCACCATTTTCATATCTTTGTCTTCTACTCTATTGTTGAAAACTGGACATTTTCACCTTTTATCTTGTTATCTCTGGTATGTCCTCTTTCCATGTCTAGCCCTTCTGAAAGGAAGGTCAGACTTAGACAAAATCATGGGTTCCTCACTGTGGTTTCTGAGCATGTGTCTTGTACTTGGCATATGCTAATGACCTCAGGAATTTCTCTGTTTAGAGGAATCTGAATGCCCCCTCTGCACCTGATTGAATAGACACCCCCTCACAGAGGTGCTCTATTTTACATCTTGAAGTGGGTAACCCTTTGCCCCAAGCCATGCTTTAGCTGTCTGGAAGCTGCTTCTTCCTACAGGGCAAGTTCTGGGAGGGTGAGCCAGAGATGAGTGTCCTAGTACATCCCTTCAGACTGCCACTTATAGTTTGGCACCATCATACAAGCAAATCAGTATGTTTGTAGGGGTTTCGTTGTTCTCTCCAAACTAGTGCCAGTGATCCAGAATGAGAGTGAAGTCTGACTTGAAACCACAGTGAGTAGGAGGAGCCAGTAAGGGCTCCAGGAGCTTCTCCTAATATTTTTAAATTATGTATTTATTTATTTTATTCTCCCTGCCCTGTTCACCATTTGTGCTTGCTGTCTCTTTCTGCTTGCTTTGTCTGCTTGCTGAGCCTGATTAATCTGTCTGCTCAATGTGTCTGCTCATCTTCTTTAGGAGGCACCAGGAACCTGGGACTTCCCATGTGGCAGGTGGGCATCCATTCACTTAAGCCACATATGCTCCCTGCTCACTGTGTCTCCTCATTGCATCTCCTCATTGAAAAAGCTCACTGAGTCAGCTTGTTGTGTATTCATCTTTACTAGGAGGCACCAGGAACAGAACCCAGGATGTCCCAGGTAGGAGGCAGGCACTCAACTGCTTGAGTCACATCTGCTCCCTTCCTACTATGTTTTAAAAATATTTTCTTTATATTTAAAGAAGATTTAAATTACATGAATGTTACATTGGAAATATAAGGGATTCCCATATACTCCACCCCCTCTCCCTCCACACACACATATACACACACACATACACATATATATATATATTTCCTATATTGACAAAAACATTCATATTGTAGCCACAAGGTTAAAGGAAAAAGTAAGTATACAAGATGGTGAGGTTCATATTTGTTCATCTCTGCCTCATATAAAGCAAGGATCTGCAACTGAGTAATATTTCTGAGAAACATGAGTCAAGAGGTTTGTCCAAGATTTAGAGTTGTGTGCTGATTTCCATTAAGAAAGGACAAAAGGATCATTGCATCTTTTAAGGATGTATTATTAGTTGGCATAGGATATACTGGACCATTAACAGTTGACAAAACAAACAGACAAATAATTGAAGCAAAATAGCCAGGTTCAAGGAATAACCTGCCATAGTCATCTCTCCAGCTGACCAAGACATTTGCCCCTTCATCAGAGCCTCTTTGGCGCTATTGACTTTATAAAAAGAGCCACAGAAAATGAATTAAATATTTAAAATGTTAGAAACACTTCTGGCATAGCTACTTTCTCTCAAATGAGAACTCTGTCAATCCTTTTGGAATTATTTCTTGTGTTGGACAAAGTGAATGGTCTGGAATTACAGATAAAAAAGAAAAGAATTGATAGCATGTTTTCTGCAAACAAGAGAGTTAATTGAATTTGCCAAAAATCTTCCATCTCTTACTGATGTGTTTGTAGCCTGCATAAATAAAATAATAGCACATGCACTCAAGCAGACACACTTGCCCTTTAGGACACATTGGTTATATGGATGTAACCCCAAAGGAGCATGATAAAAGAGTCAACAATATACAGCTTTTTCCTCATAATGATAAAGTAATTGAATAATAATGGCTTTTCTTTTCCAAATGTGTATATCCTATAAAAGGAAAAATAAATCCAAACTTCATGAAACAGAATAAACTTTATTTAAGAAAAGGGACAAATATATTCTGACTTTGATTGATTAATTTTATGGCTATTTCAATAAGTTAATTTGATCACATTCTATATGAAAGTTTTACTTGGAAGCTAAAAGTATAGTGAGTTTCCTATGAAGTAGGAGAACAAAATCATGAGATGGCAAGAACTTTTAAAAAAATAAAATATAATAGTGTAAGTTTTAATTCTCAGATATCATAAAGCAACACATTAGTTTAATCAACAAAGTATTGGTGATATTTGACTTTTCTGACCAACAGCAAAAGGAAAATTTCATGAATTTCAATATAATATGTTTGTTCTTGTTTCTGGAATCGGCAAAGTGATCCATAAATAAGAATAGACAGTTTTCTCAAAAAGATCATATTTACAAACATACTTATATAAAGTTAAAGACAACACTGCAAATGATTTTGAAAAACTGATAATACAAATTCATTGGAATAACTGAACATTTTTGGAAAAAATGAACTTGTAACAAAATTTAAGATTTTACAATAATGTAGTAGAAAGAAATCAGTTCCCATCATCATACAACAGAACCATACTCAAGTATAAAACAAAATGGAAGTTAAAGTTACCCATTACTATTCTTATGTGTGTGTTTTTAATTTATTTTATTTATTTTCTTTTTTCTTTTTTTATTGGGCATAAAAATCAAATTTTTCACAATACATATCAATATTTGTAAAATGATATATAAATACATATGCATATATGTGCATTTGTTTACATAAATGTTATTTGTTATATATATATATATATATTTTTTTTAAAGGTGCTTAGTTTACCTAAATATTATTCAGAATTTACAGGGATTCCCATGTTCCCCACCTCCCACACCTCCAACAACATCCCACACCACCATCCCTCATCCGTGTGGCACAACACCCACAATGGATATACACATCCTGGGGCCTTGCCACCAAGCATAGACCACAGCTCACATCATAGACCACACTCTCTCCCACACAGTTCTGCATGGTATATGCTGATGGAAAATGGCCTACATCCGTCGCAGCCACGCCACTCAGAACAACCCCCAAGTCCCAAAAAAGCCCCTGTATTTCAACTGCCCCTCCTCTCCCTGCCCAAAACATCCAGTGGCCACTATCTTATGTGTTTTTCATTAAAGCAGTTGTAGGTTTACAGAAATATCATGCAGATACTACAGAATTCTCTTATAACCCCCTAATTCAAACATTGTTTTCCCTATTATTCACATTTTGCAGTGGTTGTGGCACATTTGTTATTACTGATGAAACAATATTATTATAATTATATTATTAACTAGTTCCATGTTTTTTTAAAATTCTGGTATCATATATGTAACAAAATTTCCCATTTTATCCACTTTCAATTCAGTGGTGTTAATTGCATTTACAATGTTGTGTCACTTTCAACAACAGTCATTGTAAAATCTCTTCCATTAACCTAAATAGAAAGTCTATAACAATTAACCATAAGTTTCCATTTCCCACCCCCAACCAGCCCCTGTTAACCTGGATTCTAGTTTATGACTTTATGAATATTCATATTATAATTATTTTGTATCAGTGAAATCATACAATATTCATCTTTCTGTCTCTGGTTTATGTCATAAAATATGATGTCTTCAAGGCTCATCCATGTTGTTCCTTGCCCATTTATTAATTAATGAACTGTATTAAAATAATAATAATAAAATCCCACAACCACCACCAAAATTAAAAGATTATTTGGAAACTGATAACATGATTTACTATTTATATTATACCTGTGGTAGCAACCTCTCCCCCCAAGGTTCCCATCCTCTTGTTATTTAATCAGATATGACTAATCTAGGTAATATTGAGTAGGGATTTTATGTATGTAAAAAGCAGTCAATTTTAAGATACTGAGATTATCTGGATGGGTTCTATCAGTCTCTTCATGTTGCTTGTTCTGCCAAATAAAGGCTAACAATAATGGAAGCTTAATATCATAAAGTTTATTAAATACAAAGGAAATGGAAACAGTTAATATATATTTACATCAAAATAGTACATAGAAAGACATGCTTATTAGTAATTAATACAACGTGTGGTCTGTGAGATATAAACAGGGGTCTCCTTGTTGTAGAAATTCATAAGCCTCTAAATAGTTAATAAGAAATTAAGTAAAGATAAATGTATATGCAAAATCACCCAACCAGGGGACACACCAGCATTTGGCTCATGTCTGGCAAGTCCCAAATCAGCTGCTGATACCAGAGTACTGATTGGAAACAACAGCTAGGCAGAGCATCCCTTCCCAGGGTGAGACTTCAACCAGCTCCAATAAGACCCTCCTCTTTTATACTAACCTTGAGTATTGCTTATCCATCCAAATCATGAACCAAAGCATATTCCAGAGTTTGTGCATCAATTCCCAAGGAAGTGGCCAGTTTCCTTGAGAATGTTCACAGCCACCCTGGAAAGTTTCTAATACTTATCTTGGTGTTTGCTTGCCCTGTAACAAAGAACTGTAAGTTCTTGATTTAGCCTATAGGGCTACTGCCCAGTTTCTCTGCCTTTTATGCTGACTATATGCTGACCAAGGAAATATTAGTTGCTGGTTGTCAGAGTTTAAAGTTTGAACAATACTCATTAAATTTTTTTCCCAATACATTGGTGGTAGAGAAAGATGCCAGAGATTTGCAACATGATGGGGATTTGATGCATTTTGGTTTGCTTTGGTGGAGGGCTTTCGTTCACATGTCAAGGAATTCAGATGACCTTCAGAGGTTTAGAGCAGCCCCCAGCTGACAGTCAGCAAGGAATAGGGCTTCAATCCTGTAAACACAAGGAAATTATCACTTCAGTAACTAGAATGAGCTTGGAAGTAAGTCTATTCTTCCCCAGAGACTTCTGATAAGAGTCAATCAAGACTTACAACTTGATTTTGGCCTTATGAGATCTTTAGGAGAAGACTTAGACATGATTTGCCAGAATTTTAACCTGTGAAAAAATAAATGGGTGCTGTTTAAGGTTGAAGAATGTGTGGTAATTTATTATGAAAATGATAGAAAACTAATATATATTTTGGCTGGAAGTGGAGTGCTTCTGTAAAAACACCTAAAAATATGGAAGTGGTTTGGGAATTGGGCAGTGGGCAGATGCTGGAAGAATGTTGGGGAAAATGATAGGAAAAGCCTAGATTTCCTTGAATGGAGTTTTAGCTGAAATATATACATTGAATTTGCTGCTGTTGAAGGCTCAGAGGGGAGTGAGGAGCTTTATAGAAAAGTAGTAAATCACCTTAGAAAAAGCATAAGTCACTGTGCAAAAACTAATTGTGGAAATCTGGAGTTGATGAATGCTGCTGGTCAGGGTTTGGAGAAAATGAGGAACATGTTATTGGAGCCTAGAAGTTGAGAGATCCTTGATATGTAAGGGCAGAAGCTTAGCAAGATTGTGTCCCACAGGTAATATGGAAAGCAGAACTCACACATGATTAACTTGGAAATTCAGTGAAGAATTCCATGCAGATTTTTGAAGGTGTGACCAGGTTTCTGTTTGCTACTATAGTAAAATGGGAGATGAGAGATAAATTGAGGGATGGGATGTTAAAAGAGAGAGAGAGAGAACTAGAAGTTGATGATATAGGAAAACCTCATTTTATGCAGATGGAAAAATATTATGTAATTCAGAAATGGTGCCAAGTTTATGGCATAGAGAAATAGCTCAGATGTGGCTGTAATACAATAAAAAAAAAAAGAAGCAAGATTCAAAGGTAGGCAACTTCAATTACAGAACAATAAGGATATTTTTAAGTATATTATTAAATAAAGTAGAGGGGCTCTAGGATCTCAGCAGATTCCAAAAGTAGCTAATAGATTAGTTAAAATACATACATACATACATACATACATAAATACATACATACATAAGTCTATGAACTTGGCTATATCCTAATGGAATGAATTCTTGTAAAGTCTATGCAAAATTCACAGGTTCTTAAGAATTTTAGACCAGGAGAAATATTTGTTGCCAGGTTGGACTGAAAGAGAAAGAAAACTTTTAAACTTCCCAAATTACACCATTAGTAAGCAGGCTGATAACAATGCTACACATGTGCTAACTTAAAGAAGGGAGAGGGAGAAGAAGCATGTAACCAGGGGTTGGATAGGTGTAAGAAGGTAGAGCTGAGACCAGAGAAACAAACTGGGAGCTGTGGAAGATATTATACACAGGCCTTAAAACATAATGAAGGAATTTTCAATTATAAAAAGAAAAGTCACAAATCACATATACAGAAAAAATAATGAAAGTTTTACTAGTTTAAAATTATTCAAGCAATTCTAAAGAAAACAACCAGTTAGGTAATTTTTGCTCAGGATGACAATATTTAAGACTTGATAATAACCATTTTAACAACTATTTTAGTAAAGATTGATATGAAAGTTTGATGGCAAATTAAGAAATATCTTTTGGTTAAAAGTATTGGGCAAATGTAACAATAAACTTTTTATTGCTTTTAATTAAACTATTTTGAGATAATTATAGATTATCTTGCAGTTGTAAGAAATAATATAGATTCTATGTACCATTTATTTTTATTCTCCCCATTAAAAACATTTAAATAAGCTATAGTGCAATATTAAAATCAGAATACTGACAGTGATATAGTCAAGATAGAGAATAATTGCAATGCCACAAAACTCCTTTGTGGTTCCCTTAAATAATCTCATCCCTTCTGTAGCAGTTTGATATTATTTATGAATTCCAAAAATAGATATTGTATTATGTTTGTAAACTTGTCTATTCCTCTGGGCATATTAGATTGTATTAGATTCAAATGTTTCATTTTTACTTGATTAAATTAAGACTGGGATTTTGATTTGACCATGTCAGTAGGATATTTAACTCCCACCCCATTGGTGGGTAGAGACTCACAGAGAAAATGACAGGACACAGGAGAGAGTGGGAGCTTTGATGCTGGAGCCTCAGGAAGTAAGTACTCAGAGAAGCAAATAGTGAGGAAAGAGAGAAGGCTCCATTTGACATGGCAGAGGCCATGGGAAGACAATGAGCCTGATAATCTACAGCTGACCTTGTGAAGAGAGCAGAGCAGGTGAGCCCAGAAAGAAACAAGCCCCAGGGAGAGAAACAAGCCTTATGCTAACCTATATCTAAACTCAGAGAGAAATGAATCCTGAGAGAGTGATAAGACTTATCCCAGCATACAGCTGAGATTGGAGGAAGCTGGGACCACAGAGCCTTAGGAGGAAGAGAAAGGCTGAACCCTTGCAGAGACCAGCAGTCATCTTGCTCCAACAAGTGACAACAGACTTTGGTGAGGGAAGTAACTTATGCTTTATGGCCTTGTGACTGGAAGCTTCTACCCCAAATAAATACCCTTTATAAGATCCAACACAATTCTGGTACTTTGCATCAGCACTCCTTTAGCTGACTAATACACCTTCTATCTCCAGCACCTTCTTTCCACCTGGAAACCACTAATATGTCCTCTGTTGCTATTATTATGTGATATCAAGAATGTTAATTAAATGGGATAATACAGTATGCTATATATTTTCATTAGAGACATTGTGAGTCTACAGAAAAATCATGCATAAAATACAGGATTCCTATGTACCACATTATCAACTCTCTACATTGTTGTGACACATTTGTTACTATTAATGAGAACACATTTTTGTAATTGTACTGTTAACTATAGTCTACAGTTTAAATTAAAGTTCACTATTAGTGCTGTGAAGTTCCATGGATTTTTAAGTGCTGTGAAGTTCCATGGATTTTTAAAAAAATTTCCAGTCTTGTATCAAATATACAAACTAAGATTTCTGCTTTTAACTACATTCAGGTATAGATTTCAGTTATGTTATTAATGCTCACAATTATGTGATACCTTCACCACTACTCATTAACCAAACTTTTCCATCATTCCAAATAGAAATTTTGTACATTTTCAGGCTTAAATCCTTATTACTTTTCCCCACCTCAACCCATGCTTACCTATATTCTAGATTGTGATGCTTTGAATTTTCTTATTCTAATGATTTCATATCAGTGGGACCATTCAATATTTGCCCTTTTACATCACATATTTTACTCAACAAGACCTCTTCAAGTGTCATCCAGGCTGTTGCATGTATCAGCACTTCAGTCATTTTCTAAAGCTGAATAATATTCCATTGCATGTATATATCCCATTTTGTTTATCCATTAATCAGGTGATGAACACTTGGGTTGCTTCCATCTTTTGCCAATTATGAATCATGCTGCTATGAATATTGGTGTGGAAATATCTCTTCTATCCATGTCTCTGCTTTCAATTCTAAGGGGTATATACAGAGTAGGGGGATAGCCAGGCCATTTTACATTTCTATTCTTAGTTTTATGAGTAGCTGTCAAACTGACTTCCACAGCAGCTGCACCATTTTATATTCCCATGAACAGTGAATGAATGTTCCTACTTCTCCACATACTTTCTAATGCTTGTTATTTTCTGCTTTGTTAATAGTAGCCATTCTAATGGTTGTGAAGTGGTAACTCACTGTGGTTTTGATTTACATTTCCCTGATGACTAATGTTGAACATTTTTTCATTGAAATTTGTATATCTTCTTGGGAGAAATGTCTCTTCAAATCATTTTTTTCATTTTTTTAAATTTGGTTGTCTTTATGTTGTTAAGTTGAAACATTTCTTTATATATTTTCTGGGTATTAAACCTTTCTTGCATATGTAGTCTCCAAATATTTCTCACATTGTGTAGATTGCAATTTTACTTTCTTGATACAGTTCTTTGAGAAGCAAAAGTTTTTAATGTTAATGAGGTACAATTTAACTATTTTTAATTTTGTTACTTTTGCTTTGGATATTAAGTCTTAGAAGCTATTGCTTAACAGACAGTCTTTAAGATTCTTCATTTCATCTTTTTAAAGGATATTAATAGTTCTTGCTCTTATATTTAGGTTTTTGATCGATTTTGATTTGGTTTTTGTTTAACATTTGAAGTAGGGGGATCTTTTTCCTATTTTTTTTTTCAAATGGAGCTCCAGTTTCCCCAGCACCATTTGTTGAAGATACTATTCATCCCTAATTGAGTGGTCTTTGCCTTTTTTTACAAAACTTAGTTGGCCATAGATGTGAGGGTTGATTTCTGAGCTCTGAATTCAATAACATTGGTCTATATGTCCATCCTTATGCCAGAACCAACATGTTTTGAATACTGTGGTTTTGTAATAAAATTTCAGAATAGTGAGTTCTCCAAATTCATTCTTGTTTTTCAAGATGGGCTTCAGAGATACTCAGGGCCCCTTACCATTTCATGTGAATTTCATGATTGACTTTTTCATTTCTGCAAGCACAATTTTATTTAAATTTTGATTGTAATTACATTGAATCTATAATTTCCCTTAGGTAAGATTGACATCTTTACAAAATATAGTCTTCCAATCCATGAACACAGAATGCCCTTCGATTTATATAGGTCTTCTTTGATTTCTTTTAGCAATGTTTTGTAGTTTTCTTTGTGGAAACACTTTATATCTTTGGATATATTTATTCCTATTTGATTCTTTTAGTTGCTATTGTTAATGACATTTTGTTCTTAATTTCTTATTCCAATTGTTCATTGCTTTTGTAAGGAAACACTAATGATTTTTCTCTGTTGACCTTGTAATCTGCCATTTAACTGAGACTATTTTTTTTTGGCTCTAGGAGCTTTCTTGTAGGTTTTTCAGAGATTTCTCTATATAGGATCACATAATTTATGAATAGGAAATGTTTAATACTTCCTTTGCAACATTTCCTTTTCTTGCCTAGTTGCTCTGGACTGATTTTCCAGTGTAATGTTGAATAACAATGGTAACAGTGGGCATCCTTGCCTTGTTCCTGACCTTAGAGGGAAAGCTGTAAGTGTTTCACCATTAAGAATGATGCTAGCATTGGGTTTTTCATAAATGCCCTTTATCATGCTGAGGAAGTTTACTGCTATTCCTAATTTTCTAGGTTTTGTCAAGGAGAGATGTTATATTTTTTCCAATGCATTTTATGCATACATTGAGATAATCATGTGTTTTTTCCATTGTTCTGTTATTATATTGCACTTAATTGATATTTTTATGTTGCTCCACCAATTTAAGTGGGATTAATCCATTTGATTATGATATAAAATTCTTTTGATTGGCAAGATTGTTTACAAATGAGCATTTTATAAGATTCCATTTTAATTTGTCTCCTGGCTTATCCATTTTATTTCTTTAAATAATTTTTGAGTTGCACTAGAGATTCCAACATATACTTAAATTAACATAAGTCCAAATTCAAACAACACTACCACTTTACATTTTTGAGGATACTCAACAACAGTGTTCCAAAATCCTCTCTCCCATTTCCTGTGAAGTCATTTTCCTCATCAATATGCTATATCCCATAATTCATTGCTACAATTATGAATTTAACCAAGTTATGTAACAATTTAGAACAATATAAATTAATTTATTTCACCTTAATTTATTCCTTCCCTTAATTCTTGTTGATCCAAGTTTCTGAACTCTATCATGTCCTTCTCGATGAGGAACTTATTTTAACATCATTGAAGAGGTTTTTTCTTATGAACTCCCTTAGGTTTTGTTTTCCTGAAAAAGTATTAAATTCTGCTGCAGTCACAAAGATGATGTCACTGGATACAGAATTATAAGGTGTTGTTTTAAAACACTTTAAATATGTCATTCCCCTCTCTTCTTATTTGCCTGGTGTATTAGATTTCTCCAGACAAACAGAATTGATAATATATATTTTATATTGATTTATGGAATGATGAATCCTGGCCAAAAGAGACACAGCAAAGTAGATTGGGTGCTAATTTAGAGCATATACACCATCCTGGAGAACATTGTCCCCTTTGTGCAAGGTATTGCCATGCATTGGTGATGTAACTGTGTCTTCAAAAGACAATTCTATCATTTTATCATCTCAGCTACTTCAAGATGATGGGGAACATGGTAAGACAAGTGAATTTCATGAACATGTGCAAATTCCCATGCTTAATTTGTTGTGCAATGGATTCCTTGATGAGAAGTTATGCTTTGGAGAATACCATTACAGTGGATAAAACATTCTGTATATCCACAGATGGTACTTTTGGTTAAGTCTTGCACATGGGAAGGAAAATCCATATCTGTAATAATTGTCTATTTTAGTGAAAACCAAATATTGTTCCTTCCATGATGGATATGGGCTTATGTAATCCTCCTGCCTCCAGGTGACAAGCTCATCACCTTAGGGAATGGTGACAGGTTGTGGACTGAAAATTAGTTTCTGCTGCTGGCAGATTGGACACTCAGCAGTAACTATAATCAGGTCAGCCTTGCTGAGTAGAAGTCTGTGATGCTGAGCCAATGCATAACCTCTATCCCTACTACTATGGCAATGTTGTTTGTAAGCCCTTTTGGCAATGATAGGAGTGGTTGGGGAAAGAGTCTGACTGTTACATACAGAATAGGGTTTTCCTGTCTACTTGATTATTAAAATCTTCCTTTGCTGGAGTCAACCTCTGATGAGGATTCACAGGTAGAAAAATGTCATCATATACTCTGTCCATTCAGAAAGTACTATCCCCATAACTCTTCCTCAGGCATCTTTGTCATCAACTTTCCAATAGTGGGAAAGTTTATGCTGTATATATGTTTATACATTTGTTAAAAAGCAACCAAAGAGAGAATGACAATAAAATAGGTAAAGATATACAGACAGGTTGATATATAGATAACTGGATAGATGGATTGATAGATAATAGCTAGAATGATACAACAAATGTGAAAAAAATGTTATATTTCTGGGACTGGGTATCTCGGTGGGGCTATGTTAGAGTTCTCTAGATGGGGTTTGTATTATATTTGCAGTTGTCTTCTAAGTCTGAAATTATTTCAAAATAAAAGTATAAGAAAAAATTGCAAGAAAAGATATCTGTCTCACTGCCTTTTAACCAAAATTACCATTTTTGAAATAATTTTTCAGTTCATATAGGAAAATTGATAATGAATTTCATGTTATTTTTACTAAGTTTAATTTTTCCATTTTTATAGTCGATGTGTATGATTATTTTGTAAATTTTCAGTCCAATCTCTTTGCCCATTTTCCCTTTGTAAATTAGTTTTCTTACCTTATAATTCCATAAGAGGTATTTATGTATTAACATACAAAATTTACATTATAGATTGTGATACTATTCATTTGTAGTTTGTCAAGGTTTGTATATGATGCACATTAATATGCAGTGGTACATTAATTTTAAATATCCAAAAATATCTTTCTAAAATTCCTTCTTCATGTAATTTAAATATCTGCCTCCAGGTCAGTTTTACTCTAACTCTGTTCTTTAGAATTCAACAAATAGATGGCTAATTCAAACCAAACTCAAGTTAATAATATTTTAAATATAACCCAAAAACAAGAACCTGTTCACGTTTGTATTATACGCTATGTTACCTCCTAACCTAAATTCTCTCATCTATACTTTGAGACACAGGGACATAAAGAGAGACCTAGACAAAATATTGAGTCATAAAATGTCACCAAAGACATATTGTTTTCTTTTAAAATATATAATACATACACTAAATATATGCAAATGGAATCATTGTTTGAAAATTATATATTAGTACCATATCAGAAGATATCTTCTCTCACATCTTCACCAGCCTCTCTATTCTGCAATTGAATTCAGATCCAATGAGTTTCATATCCTTCTATTGTAAGGTCATGGAGTGTTTAGAAAAATAAAATGTGGTGAATGTACTCCTTCAAAAATTTTATTTGAACAATTTGTTTTTTTTAATTCTAGTAGTCATCTTAAAACTAAAAAGAAAAAGGTGAAATTAGCTTTTATTAATAAATACATATTAAAATAATATGAACAAAGTATAACAACAACACATAATCAGAATAAAATATTTATTAGATATTTTATCATACTGCATCTTTGAAATCTATTGTATATTTTGCATTTATATAAGATCTCAATTTGGACTAGTCCCGTTTCATTTGCTCAGTAGTCACATAAGGTCTGTGGTTGAAACATAATGCCAGACCTTAGCTATGGGTTTAGCTCTAAGTTAGGATTCATTAAATAAATATTTTATTATATTTTATTTAATTTTATAGGAATATATTTATTAATTTTTGTTTTGTTAGAATTGCCTATAATGATATGTATTGTGTGCATGTCGTTGTGGAGTCTATTTGTAACTATCAGCCCATGGTTTTAAAAAAAAACATTCTGATTAAACAAAAAGCAATTCTGTGTAAACAAAAGGCCTAAACTAAAAGACTTCTTGTCTTCTCAGAAATAATTTCTGAGGTTTCAGAGGATATCTACGGATATTGTCCTCAGAACTATTCTAAATTTATGAGATGTTTCAAATTATGCTGATATCTAGTCTCCATGTTCATATAAAGGCATTATAATGCACTATTATTCAGTAAGAAGATGCCAATTTATATAATAATGCTGTCATAAAAAAACATAAAACAGCTGTAATGAATGCAAAGTTCTGCATAACAAGAAATAAAAAGTTCCTTGAAATAAAACAAATGTTTTGTATTACAATCCTGCTAAAACTTTCTAATTCATTTATCTAGGAAAAATCTCCACATTTCCTTATTGTGAAAAAAATGAATATTCTTTATTTTACTGCTAATTACTGAAGTTCACTCAGATATTCTCCTTTAAATAACACTTTTACTCTCCTGATATTTTCAGATGCTAATCATATATAATAGTATTTTTAATTTTTGTTAAAATAGAACAAATATCATCCTGAATGGCATCAGTATAGCAACCTAAATAACCTAGTTAACATCAGTATACTTGGTATATGTAACAATATACTCAACCTAGTTTGTGGGGAAATATCCTCTATCATAGTGTTTTCCTTATTAATTTTTATAATTTTTATTCATTATTAAATATAATAATTTTAATATATTATCAATTATAATTATTTCCTGAAGTCTTATCTTTTTTCTTTTTGAGTAGGATATGAATCCATGAAGCTAACATTGCTCTAATTTTTATTGTTCAATTATATCAAACTTGCAATCAATTATTTTATCTTCATGTTTCCCACAAACTTCCTTATCTCTGCTTTTAATTTTGTTTGTTCTTATGAAGTTTTAATATTGTTGTGAAAATGCAATTGTTACTTCTGTTACTGGGACAAGCAAACTCTTGTAAGGGGCTTATAATAAAAAGTAATTGCATTCATTATGAGAAAATGTTTTGCATTCAGATATTGTAAAGTAAACCTGACATAACTTGTGTTGTTAGAAATAAGAAAAGTGATATAATTAGATTCAGGAGAATATATTGCATTCTTTGAGACATTAGGGAAAAGAAAACCAAATAAATGCATGATTTTGCTTCCTCCAACCTCAGAATTCAGATGAGGCAACAGCATATGCTAGAGTTCAGAAACATGGAGATGAAATCCAGTATCTAGCTGTGACTATATTTCTCCATTTGATACTTATAGTACAGAAAAACTTATTTTAGAAGAGATAAGAGGAAACATGAGCTTCTGTACTATGCTAAAGGAAGAAAAGGCTATACTCATTATTCCAGTACAAAGAATGAACTCAAAATAGTGCAACATAAGATAGGAAAGTGGCCACTGATTAAAGTGTGTCTTTAAGGACCTGATTAATATTTTTGGTTACTTTATAATTATAGCAGTTTGACATTGTTCATAAAATCCAAAAACGGATATTAGATTGTGTGTGTAAACTGGTCTGTTCCTCTGGGCATATTAGATTGTATTAGATTCAGAGGTTTCACTTTTACTTTATTAAGTCAAGATTAGGGCTTTTCTTTGACCACGTCATTGGGGTGTGCTGGGTTGAGTCCCCACCCTCTGGGTGGAGATAAAAGAGACTATCAAAAAGAAGTAAATACACAGAGAAATATAAGCAGAGAGTTTAGTCTTTGACACTGGAGCCCTGGGGAGAGATGAATGATTCACGTGAAAGTTTAGAGCTTGCCTTGTGGAGAGAGCAGAGAAGCTGAGTACAGAGAGAAATGAGGCCCCAGAGATGAGCCCTCCATTATACAGCTGAGTTTGGATGAAACTGGGACCACAGAGATTTAAGGGGAAAGAAGGAAGGTTGAATCTTTGCAGACATCAACTGCCATTTTGCTCTAACACATGACCATTGACTTTGGGTGTAAGGTGCCTCTTATGGTACCTTGAGTGGGACTATTTAGGGCCTTGTGACTGAAAGCTTCTTCCCCAAGTAAATACCCTTTATAAAAGCCAACAGAATTCTGATACTTTGCATCAGCACCCTTTTGGCTGACTAATATAGTAATCTTTTGAAGTTTTGCATCCTTTTGAGCAGAAGTGTGCCTGAAAATAGAATGAGGGAGAAGGAAACATAAAACAAGAACACAAAATCATCATTTCTACAAAGCACAGCTCTGGTTGCTTGGCGACAGTATTCCCCTTCCTTCTTTTCTGTCAGGCACTTCTATAATTTTAATTCCATGTCTCATTAATTGCTTTAAATATGCATGACTAGTATTGTGTGTTATGTAATATTCTCAGAACTTTCTTCTAGATAACCAGTTATCACTTCTCTACACCATTAGCTGCATGTTTAATTTTATGTTTTATGAACATGTTTAAATACAATAACTTCAGTGTTTATTTATTGAAGCTCCATCTATCTCTTTATGAAATATTAGCATTTTAAAAATTTCCTAGTTGTAAGTTTTCCACATTTTTTCTTGGTTTCTTTAGTTATTTGAGCACAGTATGTTGGCTTTATGGGTCATTCCATTGCTCTAATGCTTTTGGAAGCTAACTTTTTTAGTAGGGTCAATGATGCTTAATATAATGGCTTTACAGTGAGGACATTGTCAGTGGGGTTTATTTATGCACTGTGGTTGTGGAAATAGCTGGGAGCTATTCAGGGTCTGCATATGCTAGTTACTGCTATAATGTCAATATTCTGGGTGGTTTCAAATTTATTTTTCATCTAGTTTTATTGCATCACTCTAAGAGAGGGCATCATGAAACCTATGAGGCAAGTAGGGGTTTCAAAGTTTCATAAGTTACATTTCTCCCAGGCAAATCTCTGACAGAATATTTTTCAATATTTCTTCTTGGGGTATTCAATACAATTTTCTGTTATTTGAGGGAAAAGTAATAATCTTATAGGTTGATCCTCTCTGCTTCTGGATGAATTGGAAAATCAGTCTCTCTTATGTGCTTTCCTGAAACAGTTGTTTCAGCGGCGATCTCAATAAAAGGAAATCTGATACTTTTGCATAAAAAATCAAATCTTTGTCACATGAACATGTGAAGCCTTCATAAATACAACTGCATAATTTGCTGAGGATATGTAAAAACACTTTAAATATTCTAGGGAAAATGATACATTTTCCCAAAACGTATCATTGACCCAGTTGAAATTGATATCGTGTATGAATAACATGATGATTTGGTCTTAGAGTACAGTATTCCATATGAAATATAGAACAAGAACGAAGAGCCCTGAATAGTGCAAGATAATTATTTTCACAGATAATTTGACATATGACAAATATAATTGCATTGTATTGGGAAAATAAATGATTGCTTAGAAAATTATGTTATAATGAATATCGTAACTCTTTAGGAAACAAATGATGAAAGGAACTGACTTCATTCTAAAGATTACCCCTGAATCCCAGGGAAATTGAAAGACAAAATGGGATAAGATAAAGTACAATGAGAAGAAAACTTAGAATGATAATTTCTTCATTGGATGATATAGATTATAACTTTCTAGGAAAAATTATTAAGAACGTATGCATTCACATCATATAAATGAAAGTTTCCATTAATTAAAAAAAAAAAAAACATAGGAAAAATCCAACTACTGGAAAAATACGTGTATTGTTGGTTGATGATATATTACAAACACAACTTCTATGTAAATAGCAAGCCCAAATTAAGTCCAAACTTTATATTACTTTCAGAAGTGAGGATGATCTTGGGGATTTTGGAATATTATAATTGGCATTAGAAGTGGGATTCATTAAAATGACCCTGATTTAATCAATCTTATGATTTGTGAAAAGAAAGGAAGGGAGGACAGGAGTTGATAAAAACATAATTTCTGGATGTTGACTGGGTCACTCCTGGTATGGAGCTGCAGTGTGGCTGCAACTCTTTATGAGAGCTAAAATTTACCAATGAAATTTGTTATATATGAGACCAATATTGAAGAGTTTGCTCTCTGGATGCATAAGGGAATGCAAAATAACAAAGAAAACAAGCTAAATATACAATCCCTTGTCTTCTCATGGCTGAAAGCAATCTCCTCAGTTAATTGTAGTTGTAATCAGCCATAGATACAATCAAATTGCTGATGATTTAAGGTTATGTAATGTGTTCACAGTAACAATTATAACAATGCTTATTTAACCAAACAACTAGGTGCCATTATCTGAACAACTTGACACATGAACTTAATCACCACAACTTCTGTGGATGATGCCAACAACCCCCAGGCAGCTGGCATTGTAGAGAACTTTAATGGACTCCTAAAAAAGGAACTTTGGTGTCTACACCCTGACAATTCTCTTACTTGATGGATTGTCTGCCTTACTTGGGCCCTCTGGAAGTGAATTCAACATTTCCCTGGAAGGGAAAAATGGCCTTATCCTGCTTCACAGCAACAAAAGAGTTTGAAGGTAGGGGAGGGGCCCAGGGTTTGTTGCTTTGTTACCCTTACACACATCAAAATGAGAATTGCCTCTGAATGAAAGACCAAGGACATACCACTTGTGACTGTCCTTTTCAATCACTAACAGTGAATTATCCCACTTTTAATCCCATTACAACCTCCACATGATTCCCGGAGTGGTGGGAGGTAGAAAGGTGGGATGAAAGACTTGGGCCTAGAAATGCTTAATACCCAGGGGCAGAATCCACAGAGCCTGATGCACAAATCCCAGAAATTAATGGGTGACGCTTACTCCTGGTTGGGTGGGCCAACAATCCCCTTGTGAACATCATGGAATACATTTGAGGAGTACTGAGAGACTTCATCTGTCAGGAAGAAGAGAAGTTGGACCAAAAGAGATGGGCAATGCACTCAGATCAATCGGAAAGAGATGAGGTTTTATCTCAAGGCAAGGGACAGAAAGATTGTGTGGCCTTAGAAGGTAAAGATAAGTTACTGAAAAGGGTCTCCCATGAGAATTGGTTGCATGACCACCACCAGGGGACAGGTGGGTT
This sequence comes from Cabassous unicinctus, assembly GCA_029593785.1. NCBI lineage: Eukaryota > Metazoa > Chordata > Mammalia > Cingulata > Chlamyphoridae > Cabassous > Cabassous unicinctus. Next base: position 47,088 of record JAQZBX010000014.1, read on the forward strand.
ATAGGTGTATCCCCTATATTTTCTATGTGACATTTCTGTAATCTAAAGATTCTTTGAAAATAAAGCAAAAATAATTACACACTGGGGGAACATACAGAAGGATTTGCCACTGTACATAAAATATAGCATGTCTTATGTTGATGAAATATACACAGAGTATTTTAAATATTTTTTAAATTTTTTTAAAAAATTATTTTTTTATATTTTGTATTTTATTTGTTTTTATATTATTTTATGTTTTATTATTTTTATTCATTATTTTGGCTTTGTTTTGGGGGAGATTTTGGATTGCAGAAGGGTTACAAGTGTAGCAGGAGAGGATTATTGTTGTGGGATGTCAGTGATGGAGGATGTGTGTGGAGGGGTGCACCTGGGGCATGACTCTATAGAATAGTAATAAGTTCAAGTGGTCATGGGGTGTTGCCAAGGTGGGTGGAGACCTGCACAATAAAAATAATATTGAATCCCTATCCTGGGAAGTCCTGCTACATTCACTAACATAGCTGCAAGAATCCCCTGAGTACACAGGCTTGCCTATTGAAGGAAGACAGAAAAATACAACAGGCCCTGACATTGATGGTTGTACTTATAAACCTTGTTCTTGTGCATTGAAACCTAGCTTAGCATTATCATTATTTTTTAAATATACTTAAATTACATAAATATTACATAAAAAGCATATGGGATTCCCCTATGCCCCACTCCCTACCCCTCCCACACTTTCCCACATTAACAACCTCCTTCATTAGTGTGGTATATTTGTTACAATTGATGAACACATATTAGAGCATTGCCACTATGTGTGGATTACAGTTTACATTATAGTTTAAACTCTCTTCCACACATTTTTGTAAGTTATGACAAGATATATAATGGCCTGTATCCATCACTGCACCATCATTCAGGACAATTCCAATGTCCTGAAAATGCCACCATATTACACCTATTTTTTTAAAGATATTTAGGTTAAATAAATGTTACATAAAAAATATAGGGGATTGCCATAAACCCCATTCCCGACCCCTCCCACACTTTCCCACATTAACAACCTCCTTCATTAGTGTGGTACATTCATTGAAATTGATCAACACATTTTTGAGCATTGCCACTAAGCATGGATTAAAGTTTACATTGCAGTTTACACTTTCTCTTACCCAATTCTGTAGGTTATGGCTAGGTATATAATGGCCCATATCTGTCATTGCAGTGCCATTCAGGACAATTCTCAAGTCCCAAAAATGCCCGCCCCAATCATATTACACCTGTTTTTCCCTCTCTCTGCCCTCAGAAACTCCAGTGGCCACTGCCTCCACATCAATGATATAATTTTTTCCATTCTAGCTTAGTATTATATATTGCCTAAAAGTTTCTTCCTGAAAGCCTCCTTGTTGCTCAAATGTGACCCTTCTCTAAGCCAAGCTCATCATATAAACTCACTATCTTCCACTCAGCATGGGACATGATTTCCAGGGATGAGATTCCCTGGCTTTGAGGGATTATTACCAAGCACAGGCTAGCAATGTATTTGGAATAGTACCTTAACCAAAAGGCAGAAATATTAAACAAAAATGAGTTTTTGTGGCTAAGAGATAATTGAGTGTGGAGGTCATACAAGAGGTTACGTTTATGCATGTCTCAGGAGGCACTCATTGACTGCCATGATAAACAGTGCCTCAAGCAGGGGAGCCCCTGAGGGCTCTCAAGACATCTAGACACTATAGGCAGGGCAGATCATCTTAGGAATTAGGCACTCTGTCAGTAGAATTTACTTTGGCATATATGTTCCCTAATGTAACAGAGCTTGACCCATTTATAATTTCCCTACACATGGCTTTTCTTAACCTTTTACTTGAAACTATAATTAACATTTTAATCATTAAATATATGTACAAGAGACTCAAGTCTTTGGTCTGTTCATATGCTGGTTGAGCCCTGAATCTCAGCAGAGTGGCAACACCCACTCTACAGTTCATCAGACTAGCCCAGGACAACTAACAAAAGGGTGATGATGGACAAAACCCATCCCAAAAAACAGAAAGTATCTACAATTGTAAGCAAGAATGTTCTGTCTTTCTGCCCCATGGGATCTAACCTCTTCTCGATCAGAAACAGAGTGGGCATCACCATCTTAAAATCCTCAAGATTGAGGAATGAACAAACATAAGGGAGGAATGCAAATATGGAGAAAAGTAGACTTATTATTTTTCTAGCAATGGAAGAGTTTTTAACATTGATATAAAGGCAGTGGTTACCAAGGTTTCTGAGGGGAAGGAGAGTTAAGAATATGTGTAACATGGGGCATTTTGTGATGTTAGAATTGTTCTGAATGACATTACAATGATGTATACAGCCATCATACATTCTGTTAAAATGTGCAGTTTAAAGTGTAAACTTTAATGCAAACTATTGAGTATGGTTAGTAGCAATGCTTCAATATGTGGCCATGAATTGTAAGAAATGTACCACACTAATCAAAGATATTGTTAATGAGGAAAAGTGTTGGAGGGGAAAGGTGGGGCATATAAGTGAAAAACCCTATATTTTTGATGTATTGTTTATGTAATTTAAAGCTTTCTCAAAAATAAAAGAATAAAAAATGTAATTAATATTCAAAAATTAAACAATTATTAAGCATATCTGTAACTATATTGGAAAATTTGTGGGAAATAGATTAAGCAAAAAATTAGGAGGTAAAACATAGTATGGTAAGATCTCAGTGATGTAAAAATGTTTTTTGCACTCATATGTCTCAAATCCATAGTGAAATGACATATAAAGAAAATAGAGAAAAGCATTTAATAATTTCTCTCTGGAAAGGAAAATCCTTTTTGAACAAAATTTGACCAAAAGTGGAAATTTAACTTTTTACATTTTCCAGTAGGTTGGGTGTTTTTTTGATGCTGGAAGGAATCATATTCTTCTCCTGATTAAAAAAAAATTAAAACTTTTAAAAACATCACTTCTCTAATCAGACTTTTCCAGACATAATTCATGAATTTAAATTATTCCATTTCTTGATAAATGTAAATTTTAACAACAAACAATTGAGGGAAGAGACTCAATAGCACATATTCAAAAATAATTCAAGGTGTTGGTATGGGGTGATGTATGGGAATTCTGCATGTATGCATGATTGTTTTGTAAGCTCATAACTTCTCCAATAAAAAAAGAAGAAAAAATTAGGAAAAAAACAACAACCATGAGATACCACTTCAAATCCAATAGAATGGCTTTTATAAAAATAGACAAATTATTATTGATGAGACAGGACTTATAGCTGGAAACCTAATGGGTAGACAAATTATCTATTACCTAATTATTATCACCTCAAACCTTCAGTGCACGGGTGACATCAGATTCAAGTAAATGATCTCCCCTTCAGTATTGTTGGCTAATATACTTAATTCTCATTTAATTAGACAATTTGTAACCTCACAAAAAATTCAAGACCCATAAAATTATCCTTTCAACCTCTGCTTCCCAGGGGTGAGAAGACTATTTCTTAGAAAAGTTGCAATAGACTGCAAGAGGTAGCCAGAGAAATAGAAGGCATATTCAGCCCATTGGACAAATAACCCATCTCTTCAAGGCTTTATTCCTTTTTGGGAAAGAGACCTTTATTAGCCTCATTGTCTTTAAGTTCCACAGCAATTTACTGAAGGCGCCTCTGAAATAAAAGAGATTGTGTTTTTCTTAGGTAAGCATGTTTCCCCAAATCTATAGGCATCCTGATCCTCTTTGCTACTATCGTGTTCAGAGTAGGTCTTTGAAATGTCTAAATAGATAGATTAATTTCACCTGCTTAATTCCTTTTTCTTTAAAAATATTAAATGATGCTTATTTTATTTTAATTTTGTTTTTTAGATCCATGGCAGTTACAGGCCCTATTGAAAAAAAATTTTTTTTTCAAGTCAAGGTATTTCTGAACCATTAAATCAGAATACATGAAATTTGTGATGCATCTAGCATTCTATTGAGTATTCAAAGTTACTTACTCTATTATCTGATTAACTTGAAATTTCTTTTAAAATGTCAGTGATCCAGATTTGATCTTGAATATGTAGATGCTGTATTTAATTGTCATAAGCACTATCATTCTCTCAAAAAAGAAAATGTTTTCAGAATGAATGTACCTCAGTCCCCTCCACAGCTAACTCCAGTTACTTCTTTTGTAATAGACTAAAGTATAAAAAGAAATGATAGCTGAAATTCTTAATATTGTTTCTCCAAATGTATCAATAAAGCAGTTAATGGGAAACTAAAGCTAAACCAAAATATCATTAACAATAACTAACTTCTCTATTCTAATAAATATTCTTATTATATTTCATGTATTATAACAAAAACAGAAGACTCCCTCATTTATGTACTGTGGGGTAATCTGTTTTTTTCAATTTTTCATTTTTTTCACTTTATGCATGAACTGTATACTTTGATACATTATTATACCCTATTCCTAATGGCTTAATAAAATTTACTTTGCAGGAATAAAGAATATATAGTTTGCAACATAGGATTTGTTCTGTGGTACAGAGGGGGCTACACTGTTACTCTTGAATATGTTCCTCAGAACAAGGAAGACCAAATGGTAGAATGAACAGAAAGAGTAAGTTTCTAAGAAGATATTTGAATGAGGAAATTATCACTTTTTCTTACATGTCCATAGCCAAAAATCAACATGCCTGAGAAATTTACCAACATGACCCTCATAACAGAATTCTTGCTAATGGGATTCCCTGATGACTGGTTGCTTCAGAAACTCTACACTACAGTCTTTTTCCTCACTTACCTGGCAGCATTCATGGGGAATCTCATCATTATCACCCTCACTACCATTGACCAGCATCTCCAAGTTCCCATGTATTTCTTCCTGAAGAATTTGTCCTTCATTGATAACTGCTGTATCTCTGTCACTATTCCCAAACCCAACATGAACTTGCTGACAGACAGACATTCCATCTCCTTCCAAGGATGTGCTTCACAGGCTTTTCTTTTCTTTTTTCTTGCTGCCACAGAATATGCCCTTCTTACAGTGATGTGCTATGATCACTATGCTGCCATCTGCTATCCTCTGCACTATGAGGCCATTATGAATAGATGTTCTTGTGTGCAGATGGTAACAGCATCATGGTTCAGTGGATGTGTCAAGAGCTCCTTTCATGTAGCAGGTATATTCTCTGTCAGTTTCTGTTGGTCCAGCATAGTGCATAAGTTTTTCTGTGGTATTCCATCATTGCTTATTCTTACCTGTTATAAAGAAAGTAATTTAGAATATGCTTTTATTATTGAGAACTGTTGTTTGACCTTTGTATGTCTCATTTTAATGATTGTTTCCTATGTTCACATTTTCTTCACTGTTCTAAGGATTCCATCTGCTCAAGGCAGGTTTAAAACTCTCTCCACCTGCATGCCTCACCTCACTGCAGTGACCTTGTTTGTATCCTCTGGATCCATTGCAAACTTAGGTTCCACCTCAAAATCCCCATAATCACTGAACCTGATTATGTCGGTGTTATATGCTCTATTACTTCCTACCATGAATCCTGTAATTTACAGCCTGAGAAATAGGGACATGAAGGTGGCTTTTGTCAAAATGTTTGGTGGAATAAGGCCACAAAGATTTAAATGTCTAAAATATCCATGATTTCTTTAAATGCTATAGCATTTCTAATTATTTGCATATACTCATTTATTTTAAAATTATCATCTCTCTATGATTCCATTGTTGCTGCTACATAGGAATCTGCATTTTACAATGTTAAATGCATCTGAATTTTTATGAGAGTTTTGGAAATTCCAGTCCTGTGGTAATTTTCAAAGGCTTATGTTCATATCAACAGGCTGCAGGTTGGGAGATTATTGTTCAATTCCCATTAATCTTCACCAACACCAATTTCTTTCTTACCAGGGACAATTTATAAGAGCTTCAAAATTAACATATTTTATTTCAAGTACTGAGAGTGCTTTTTCCCATTTTATTCTTGCAGTAATTAAAGTGAAAATGAATATTCAAAATCTGAGATCATTTTCTCACTCACCTTTTATATTGTTGAACATTTTTATAACCTATGAGAACTGAGTTTCTTAAAACATTAGTTCCTCTACTGTGTCCTTGGAAATATTACATTCAAAATAGTCAGAGGCAACCAGGACCTGTCAAGTGCCCAGTTGGCCCAGAAGAGAAGAGAACCTAAAAGTGTATTAGCAGGTTGTCAGGCACCCAGTTAGGTCTCTGGAAGTTGGGGAACTGAGGGAAAAGCAGCCTCATGACAGGGAACTTAGACTGAAAATTATTTTTAGGATAGATTGATTGATTTTATTCTTTATTCTTTATATTTTCTCTATATCTGGGAACATTATCTGCAGAGGGTGGCCATAGTTGTCTGATTGGTGAGCACTGCAGCCTGAGAGGGTGTAGGTCATCTGAGAATGAGGCTTGTTTTTTTAAATTTCTTCTTTTTTTTCCTTTACCCATTATTTTTTGAAAATATATGTTTTTTTATTTTTTAAAAGATACTTAGATTACATTAGTATTATACAAAAAACTAGGGATTCCCATATTCCCCGCTCCCCTTATCTCCCACATTTTCTCACATAAACAACATACTTTATTAGGAAGCTACATTCAATGCAAATGATAAATGCATCCTGGGGCATTGCAACTGAGCATGGACCATAGTTTACATTGTAGTTTATACTCTCTCACACACAATTCTGCATGTAATGGGAAGATATAGAATAGCCTTTATCTGTTGTTGCAATGTCATTCAGGATGATTCCCAAGTCCTGAAAAAGCCCCCATATTATACCAGGTTTCCCCTCTCCCTGCCCCTAGAGCCTCCAGTGGCCACTGGCTCCACATCAATGTTGTAATTTTCTCCATTGCAACAATCACCATAGATACACAGAAGATGGCATCGGTTTAGGAGGGCACTCATTGAGAGCTCCCTGAGGACGGCGGATTGTGGACAGGGTCCTGCCCGGGTGTCTGTGCTGTGGGTGCATAGAGTGAGAAGCTTGGGACATCTATCTGCGCAGATCGACGGTGTGGACCAATCGGTAGAGGTTCGTGAGTTTTTAGCCTACCTGTGGTGGTTAACACAGACAGCTGAGCCCCACATTTGGGGGGGGCAGAAGAAAAAAAAAAAGCCAGTTTGAGCCACGACTCCCGGCCCAGCAACCAGGTGACAGGGCCCGGTGAGAGGGAATGTTCTGTGAGAGTGGGAGGACTCACGCAAAGAGGTAAGAGAGTTTCCTTTCTGGGGATTTGGCTGCCTGGAATCCCTTGCAGCTTGGGTGAACAAAACAGCTGTATTAAATCAACATCTGGCAGAGGGGAGGGGTAAATATGCTGAGGGAGTTGATTTACCTAGCTGCCCAGGTATAAGCCCCAAACCCCACCAAGCCTGGGAGAGGGAGCACTCTCTGAGAGAAGGAGGGTTCTGACAGATGGCAGAGAGGGGGTTATGTACCATTGATTTGGCTGCCTGGACCTCCTCATAGCTTTGGGGGGCAGATAAGCCACCTTGAAGCAGTTCCAGGCTGAGGGGGGAGGCGAATCTGCTAAGGAAACCTGATTTACCCAGCAGCCTGGTGACACTGAGGCTCAGCTCCAGAAGGGGTGGAGTTGGCTGTTTTTATCATTCTGCACTGACTAGCCTCAGAGCTTCAGCTCCCCTGGGGAGACCAGGAAGTGGGAAGTGCTTGATTAGTTTCCACAACCCTAGTTAGTGTCCCCTTGGTGAAGGGGGTGGTATAGAAGAGGACTTATTTTTGGTCCTGTATTTGGCAAAAAAAAAAAAAAAGTCACTTTAAGAAATGAAAAATAAATTATTCTTTTTAATTTAGTTTAATAGCTAAAAGCTGCTTCAAAACCTGCAGCTAGAACCCTGACAAGAAATTGATTAATAAACACAAGCAGGCTGAGAGGATCCACAAGGACACTGAGAGGTACACTGATTCTCCTTACCTTTGTTTGATTGCTTGCCTGTGTGGTTTTTTTGGTTTTTCTCTGTTTATTTGTTGTCTCTTGCTTTTCTTTCCTCTTTCTTCCCCCCTTTGTTTTTTCTTTCATTTTTTAAAATTAGGTGCTGCTAGCTAGTCTCTTCTTTGCTGTGCTTCTTCTTCAGTGATTTCCCATTCTCTGTCTATATTGATTTAGTATTCCAAACTATCTCTTATCCTTCCTGCATCTTTCTGCCTTCTACTTTCTATTGTGGCTCTCATACACCACTTTTTTTCATATGCCCACAACTTAAAGGTGTCAATTTCTATTCTATCTATTTTGTTTTCTTCTTTTTATATTAATATTAACTTTTCCTTTCAGCCCTTTCTTTACTCCTTCTCTCCCTCCTCATACGTCTAGCCTTCTAAATCATTATACATATATTCCTCTATTTGGTTTCACAGTCCATTATAGGTACTCCACTTCTTTTCCTATTACTCTACACTGCCTACGTGTATTAAATATTAATTTCATTAAGTCTTATTTGGCCCCTCTTCTAACTTTTATCAATATTATTATTACCCTTCTTCCTTTCTGACATCTTTCGATTCCTCTGGCCCTAATCTTTTCCTTCAAGGGAACATAGAAAGAAGCAAGAAAATAAAATAAGAAGAAAAAGTGTCAAAGAGAAAAGTTAACACACACACAGAACCACCAGCTAAATAAAACTCTAGAGGAGAAAGAGAAGCTAATCAAATGAATAAACCCATCAAGATAAAATGATGACTACAAGGCAACAAAAATTACAAACCACACTGAGAAACAGGAAAACATGGACCAGTACAATGAACAAACCAAAAACCAGGAAGTGATGCAAAACATCGAGTAACTAGTAAAAGCTTACCAAACAAATATCATGGACCAACTTAAAGAAGTGAAGGAAGAGATTAAGGATATAAAGAAGACACTGGGAGAACATACTGAAGAAATTGTAAACATACTCAAAAAGATAACAGATATGATGGTGATCAATGGTACAATCCAAGAAATCAAAAAATTGCTGGATTCACATAACAGCACATTTGAACAGGCAGAAGAAAAATTAGGGATGTGGAAGACAATACATCTGAAATCAAACAGATAGTAGAACAGATAGACAAAAAGATAGAAAAAAATTCAGCAGGCACTCATAGAATTAACCGACAACACAAAACACACAAACATGTGCATTATGAGCATTGCAGAAAGAGAAGAGAATGAAAAGGGAACAGAAGATGTGATGAAGGAAAAAATGGCTGAAAACTTCCCAACCCTATTGAGAGAGATGAATATGTAGATCCAGGAAGCACAGCACACCCCAAACAATATAAATCCCAGCAGGCCTACTCCAAGACATATACTTGTCAAAATGTCCAATGCTCAAGACAAAGAGAAAATATTCAAGGCAGCAAGAGAAAAGAGAACCATCACATACAGGGGAAGCACAATAAGGCTAAATGCTGATTTCCATCTGAAACCATGAAGGCAAGAAGACAATGGTGTAACATAGTCAAAGTACTAAAAGAAAAAAAACTTCCAGCAATGAATTCTCTCTCCAGCAAAACTGGCATTCAAAAATGATGAAGAATTCAAAATATTCACAGATAAACAGAAATTAAGAGAGTATGTCAATAAGAAACCTGCACTTCAAGAAACACTAAAGGAAGTTCTACAAGTTGAAAGGAAAAACAAGGGAAAGAGAATTGGAGGAGAGTTAAAAAAACTAAAAAGACAAAAACAGAAACAAAGCAACATATGACATACATTAACCCAAAGAAAAAATGGCTGAAGTAAGAAATTCGTTGTGAGTAATAACACTGAATGTTAATGGATTTAATTCACCAATCAAGAGACACAGACTGACAGAATGGATAAGGAAATATGATCCATCTATATGCTGTCTACAAGAAACTCACCTTTGACCCAGGGATTCAAGGAGGCTGAAAGAGAAAGGCTGGAAAACAATTTTACAAGCTAACAATAGACAAAAAAGGACAGGAGTAGCTATTCTAATATTAGACAAAATAGACTTTAAATGCAAAGCTATCATAAGAGACAATGGTGGACACTATATATTAGTAAAAGGGGTAATCCCTCAAGAAGAGAGAACAATCATATACATTTATGCACCTAATCGGGGTGCCTCAAAATACATGAGGCAAACTCTGGAAAAACTAAGTGGAGAAATAAATGCCTCTACAATTATAATGGGGGAATTTAATACACCATTATCATCATTAGACAGAACATCTAGACAGAGAGTCAATAAACAAACAAAGGCTCTCAACAATACATTAGAGGACCCAGACTTAATAGACATATACAGAACACTAAACCCAAATACAGCAGGATATACATTCTTCTCGAGTGCACATGGATCATACTCCAAGATAGAACACATGCTAGGCCACAGAACATCTCTCAATGAATTCAGAAAGATTGAGATTATACAAAGTAATTTCTCTGACCACAAAGGAATGAAATTGGAAATCACTGAGGGTCAGAGAAACAGGTTAGGTACAAGGATATGGAAGTTAAACAACACACTCTTAGACAAACAGTGGGTCAAGAAGGAAATCTCAAAACAAATCAGCAACTACCTTAAAACTAATGAAAATGACAACACAACATATCAAAACCGATGGGATGCAGTGAAAGCAGTCCTGAGAGGGAAGTTCATAGCCATAAATCCATATATTAAAAAGGAAGAAAGAGCTAAATTTGAAGACTTAACTGCTCACTTGGTGGAATTGGAAAAAAAACAACAAACTAAACCAAAGGGAAGTAGAAAGAAGGAAATAACAAAGATTTGAGCAGAACTAAATGAAATAGAGAATAAGAAAGCTCTAGAAAAAATAAACAAAACCAAAAGCTGGTTCTTTGAGAATATCCATAAAATTGACAAACCCTTAGCCAGACTAACAAAGAAAAAGAGAGAACAGATGCAAATACACAAAATGGAATGAGCAAGGGGATATCAATAATGACCCACAGAAATAAAGAGTATCATGAGACAATACTTTGAAAAATTATATGCCAACAAGAATGATTATTTAGAGGAAATGGACAAGTTTCTAGAAACTCACAAAGAGCCTACCTTGATGAAAGAAGAAATTGATGAATTCAACACTACAATTACAAGCAAAGAGATAGACTCAGTCATAAAAACCACCCAAATAAGAAGAGCCCAGGACCAGATGGCTTCACAGCTGAATTGTACCAAACATTCCAGAAAGAGCTAAGACCAATTCTGCTTAAGCTCTTCCAAAAAATAGAAGTAGAAGGAATATTGCCTAACTCATTCGACGATGCCAACATTACCATAATACCAAAACCAAAAAAAAGATACCTCAAGAAAGGAAAATTACAGACCAATATCTCTAATGAACATAGATGCTAAAATCCTCAACAAAATACTTGCTAATCACATTCAACAACATATCAAAGAATTATACACCATGACCAAGTGGGTTTCATCCCAGGTATGCAAGGATGGTACAATATAAGAAAATCAATCAATGTAGTACACCACATAAACATATTGAAAGAAAAAAATCACATGGTCATCTCTATAGATGCAGAAAAATCATTCAACAAAATACAGCACATTTTCCTGCTAAAAACACTGCAAAAGAGGAAAAGAAAGAAGCTTTCTGAATGTGAGAAATGGTATATATGAAAAACCCATAGCTAACATCATCTTCAATGGTGAAATCCTAGAAGCCTTCCCTCTGAGATCGGGAAGAAGACAAGGATGCCCACTGTCACCACTCCTATTTAACATTGTCTTAGAAGTACTTGCTTGAGCACTGAGGCAAGAAAAGGATATAAAAAGGCATCCAGATTGGAAAAGAAGAAGTAAAACTTTCATTATTTGCAGACGACATGATCCTATACATAGAAAGCCATGAGAAATCTACAACAAAGTTTCTAGAAGTTATAAAGGAGTTCAGTAATGTTGCAGGCTATAAGATCAATGTTCAAAAATCAGTAGCATTTCTGTATCCGAATAACAAGCAATCTGAGGAGGAAATCAAGAAAAAAATACCACTTAAAATGGCAACTAAAAGAATCAAATATATAGGAATAAGTTTAACTAAGGATGTAAAGGACTTATGTACAGAAAACTACACAACACTGTTAAAGGAAATCAAAGAAGACTTAAATAAATGGAAAAATATTCCCTGTTAATGGACAGGAAGACTAAACATCCTTATGACGTTTATCCTACCCAAACTAATATACAGATTTAATGCAATCCAAATAAAAATCAACACTGTGTTTTTTAAGGAACTGGAAAAACTAACCACAAAATATATTTGGAGAGGTAAGATGCCCCGAATTGCCAAAGACATATTGAAAAAGAAAAATGAAGTTGAAGGTATCACATTATCTGATGTTAAAACATACTGCAAAGCTACAGTGATCAAAACTGCATGGTATTGGCACAAGGGGAGACCTACTGACCAGTGGAACCGAATTGAGAGTTCTGATATAGATCCTCGCATATACCGCATCTGATATTCGACAAGGCCACCAAACCCACTTAGTTGGGAGAGAATAGCCTCTTTAACAAGTGGTGCTTGGAGAAGTGGATATCCATATCCAAAAGAATGAGAGAAGAATACCATCTCACACCTTATACAAAAATCAACTCAAGATTGATCAAAGATTGAAATATAAGAGCCAAAACCATGAAGACCTTGGGAGATAATGTAGGGAAGCATCTACAGGACTTTGTAATAGGAAATGGTTTTATGAACTTCCCAACCAAAGCATGATCAGCAAGAGAAAAAATAGATAAATGGGATCTCATCAAAATTAAAAACTTCTGCACCTCAAAGGATGTTATTAAGAAAATAAAAAGGCAGCCTACCCAATGGGAGAAAATATTTGGCAATCTTATATCTGATAGGAGTCTAATATCCTGCATATATAAAGAAATCCTACACCTCGAAAATAAGACAAACAACCCATTAAAAAATGGGCAAGTGACCTGAAAAGACATTCTCCAAGGAAGAAATACAAATGGCTAAAAAGCACATGAAAAAATGCTCGAGATCACTAGCTATTAGGGAAATGCAAATGAAAACTACAATGAGATACCATCTTACACCCAGAATGGCAGCTATTAAAAAAACAGCAGACTCTAAGTGTTGGAGAGGATGTGGAGGAATAGAAACCCTCAACCACTGCTGGTGAGATTGTGGAATGGTCCAGCCACTCTGGAGGACCGTTTGGTGATTCCTCAGAAAACTAACAATAGGTATTCCGTATGATCCAGTGATTCTACTGCTGGGTATATACCCAGAAGAATTGAAAGCAAAGACACGAGCAGATATATGCACACCAATGTTCATAGTAGCATTCTTCACAATTGCCAAAAGTTGGAATCAGCTCTGATGCTCATCAACAGAGGAATGGATAAGTAAAATGTGGTACATACATACAATAGAAAATTACTCAGCTGTTAGAAGGAATAAAGTGCTAACACATGGAATAACATGGATGAATCTTGAAGACATTATGTTGAGTGAAGCAAGACAGGCATTGAAGGATGAACAGTATATGATTTCACTGATTTGAATTCAGGAAAGTGAGCAGTCTCTGAGAACCACTGTCTGAAAGATAAGTTAACAAGGGAGAGGGAAAGAAGAGTAGGTTGTGAGCCATCACCCATATGGACATAATCTATGGTAAAGTGATTGAGTATAGTTGCATATTGAATGATAGGACAGGTGGATAGTGATATTACTGGGTTTGGTGGTGCAGGGTTAACAGGTGGGTAGATTAGGAAGGGCAGGTTAGAATACCCAGGGCATATAACTCTGAATCTTGTCATCCCATGAGTCAAGACAGGGGAGTGTCATATGCCTCAGGGGGATGGGGAGGAAGGAACAGAAAACTTCAAACGGGGTATTTAGTGGTCATGGGTAAATGTTTTCCATTACCTTACAGTAATGGACACAGGACATGGTAAATATCATCAAAAATTATTAAACTGTACTGTCTAAATTGTAAACTATACTGTAAACCATTGACAATGTTTAGTAGCTATGTTTCACTATCTGTATAACAGTTATAACAATGCTACCATCCACAAATAAAAAAAGGTTTTAATATGGGTTGGGGAAGGGGGAGGGAGGTTGGGTATATGGGAATCTCTAGTATTCTGTGTGTGACTTTGCTGTGATCTAAAACTTCTTTGAAAATTCAATGAAAATTTGGAATACACTGTGGAATGAGAGGGGGAAGGTGTCACGGTAGACACTGGATGTCTGATAATGCAGTTGTAAAAGGAGAAAAAATAAAATTTAAAAAATTACTTAAAAAAATTCTTTTTTTTCCATTTTCTTTTTTTTAATGTCCCAATTCATTGATTGTATTTTATTTTTAGTTCTTTTTTTCTGAGTTTCCTTGTATTTTATCTCTTGCATTTAAGGTTATCATTATTATTTCATTTTCCTACTCATTGTATTTAGTTATTTTATGGGCTTCATCTTCAAGAAGGGTTTAGATCACAGTAGGGTTACAATGGAGGCTGCAGAGGATCATTGGTGAGGGGTGTCTAGGATGGGGGATTCATGGGAGGAAGTTCATCTGAATATCCATGAAAAATATATAAAATTGTTCAAATGATTGAGGGATGGAGCATGGTCATGGTGGATAGACAATCACTCAATAAATGAGGGAATAGTGAATTCCCAGCCTGAAGATCTCTGCCACATTCTCCAAGGGAGCAGCAACAGTCCCCTGAGTGCAGGGGCAGTGTCTGGCAAAAGAGGATGGCCCACAGTTGGGTTCTTGTTATTGATGGCTATCCTTATGAGTCTTTGTTCTTGTCGTTGAAACTTGACCTACTCTTATGGGGTGCCTAAGTGTTGTCATCTGAGAGCCTCCTTGTTGCTCAAATGTGGCATTTCTCTAAGCCAAACTCAGCATATGAATGCATTACAATCATCCCAGCATGGGACATGACTCCCAGGGATGATCCTCCCTAGCAATGAGCAATTAATACCAAGTGACAACTGGAAACACGACTGGAAAAAGACCTTAAATAAAGGAAGGAAAATGTAAAGACAAATGAGTTCATGTGGCTAAGAGACTTAAAAGAGAGTTGGAGGTCATCCCAGAGGTAACACTTATGCACACCTCAATAGGATCTCATAGAACACCAAAGTGGATATCACCCCACACAGAGGGACTCCTGAGGGCTCTGGGGACACCCAGGTCCTATGTAAGGGGGTATAGCCCCAGAGATTGATGCCTTAGTAGTGGGCTATACTTTGGAATCCGTGCTCCTGAGAGTGACAGAGTTGGACTCAAATAAGTCCTCCCTGCACATGGTCCATCAGTCCCTTCTATTCAAACCTATATGTGAGGTTGCAGTTTGTAAGTGTACTTCCAGAGACTGGAGCCTCTGGCCTGCTTATGTGCCAGCTGTGCCTGGAAGCTCAGTGGAGCTGCAACTCCTACTCTACAGCGCAATGGACTCACCCAAATAACTTGGTTAGGAGACAATGATGGACAATGGCCATCTCAGGGAATGGAGAGAGCCTGCAGCTGAAGGCAGGATAATCCCATCCACCATATACATGGGATATAAGCCCACTCTCACTTGGATGTGGAGTGGACATGACCATTCCAATTCCCTTTAGGACTGGGGGAAGTGCTATGGACTAGAGTGGACTTAATCATATTCTGTTGTAGACATATTGTGATTCAAGCAATGGAAGAAATTTTAACAGTGAGTTGGAGCCAGTAGCCACTAGACACTTTCATCATGAGGAGGGGGAGGACAGCTGTAATTCAGGAGCTTTTTCAGAACTTGGGGATTGTCCTGAGTGACATTGTGGTGACAGATACAGGCCATTTTACATCAGCATATACCGTGGAGAACTGTGTGGGAGAGTGTGGTCTACCATGTGAACTGTGGTATATGCTTAGTGGCAAAGCCTCAGGATGTGTATATCCATTGCAGGTGATGTGCTACACTAATGAAAGATGTTTATGTGAGATATTATAGGAGGTATGGGAGGTGGAGATCATGGGAATCCCTGTAATCTTTGTGTAACATTTATGTAATCTAAGCATCTTTTAAAATATACATGAAAAAAAATAACATTTATGTATGCAAATTCACATATACACATATATATCTATATATCATTTTACAAATATTGGTTTGTATTGTGAAATATTTGATTTTTATCCACAATAAAAAAAAAAAAAAAAGAATCACCATAAGTCCATAATCAAATAGCAGTAAGTCCAGTCTAGTCCATAGTTCATTCCCAAATCCTGATGATTCTGGCATGGTGATGTCTACTCCACCTCTAATTGGGAGGAGGATTTGATCCCACACAGCCAATGGATGGGACTCTCTCTTTCTTGCAGTTGTAGGCTCTCTCATTTCCTTGGTATTGTGGTTGTCAATTGCCTCACTTCCTTGTTAGTTGTAATGGGTGAGTCCAATGAACTGGAGAGTAGGTGTTGCAACTCCACTGAGGCTCAGGGCCAAGCTGTCACATGGATAGCCCAGAGATTGAAGTCTCTGGAATGTACACCTACCAATCTCAGCACAAAGTATAGGTTCAAATAGAAGAGACAGATGAGCCATGTATAAAGAAGCCATAACTGAGTCCAACTTTTTCACTCTCAGGAGCACAAATGCCAGAGAGACCCCACTGGCAAGGCAACAAACTGCAGAGCCCTCATCCATGACCACAGAACCTGGATGTCTCCAGAGCCCTCAGGAGCCCCACTATTTGGGGTAGTATCCACTTTGGCAGTCTATGAGGTGTTGCTGAGATGTGAATAAGCATTACCTCTGGGATGACTTCCTGACTCACTTTGGGTCTCTTAGCCATATAAACTCACTTGTCTTTACATTTTCCCCATCTTTATGAGATCTTTTTTCCAGTTACATTGTTAGTTGGGCTTGATAGTAATCCCTCGGTGCCAGGGAGACTCATTCCCAGGAGTCATGTCCCACAATGGGGGGAATGTAATGTATTTATATGCTGAGTTTGGGTTAGAGAGAGGCTATATTTGAGTAACAAGGAGGTTCTCAGGAGGCAACTCAGGCACCCCACAAAAACTGGTTAAGTTTCAATTTCAAGAGCAAAGGCTTGCAATAATAGTCATCAATATCATGGGCCCATCGATAGACCATTCTCCTTCACCAGTCATTTCCACTGCACTTGGGGGAATGT
The DNA here is from genome assembly GCA_029593785.1 of Cabassous unicinctus. NCBI lineage: Eukaryota > Metazoa > Chordata > Mammalia > Cingulata > Chlamyphoridae > Cabassous > Cabassous unicinctus. Next base: position 64,287 of record JAQZBX010000014.1, read on the forward strand.
TTCTGCTCCATTAGAGAACATGGCAGACAATACTCAGTGTACATTTGAACACATTTTTATATCTTATATGTATGTCTAGATGAACTTCTTCCCTTGTATCCCTCAATACTGATACCCCACACTAATGATTCTCCCCTGCCCCTGGTGTAACTGTTCTGTGATCTAAAGCTTCTTCAATAATGAAGCCAATAAAATAACCAAACATGATTAATAGGACAATGAAATAATAATGGTAGGTTTAAATATAACAAATAAAATACATAAAAATTTATAGAAAACTAAAAATAAAATAAATTTTTAAAATAGGGATATTAAATAGTAATGAAAACATTTAATTTCTTTTTACATTTTGCCTTTCCTGATTGTAATATTTGTTGTCCTGAATGTGCAGTGACATTTTCTTTCATTTATTCCCCATTGTCTTCTTTTTTTTCATTTTGTTGTCAAAGAAGTTTTAGGTCACAGTAAAGTCACATAAAGAATAGAGGGTTTTCCCATGTACCCAACATCCTCCCCCTTTTTCTCCTTCCTGTATTAATACACTTTTATATGTGGATGATACATTTGCTACATTTATTTCCTTTCTTTTTTTCATTTTTCCTCATCCTTTGCTTTTATTTCATGCCTCCATCTCATGTTTGTATTCATTACCTTTCATAACTTATCATCTTTCGGGTCATGTATTGTTTTCCCATTTCATTTTTTTAAATATTTCTGCATTTTTATTCTTATTTTATTTTAAATTTTCATGATTTTTTGTCTTATTATTTACTTTTTCAGACTCTTTTATGATTCATTTTCCATCCTTTTAAAAATTACTCTTTTTTTTCTTTCTTTTTTATGTTCTTAATTGTTTTTTCCAGAGGAATCTGAACAAACACAATGATATAGCATAAGTGGAAGCAAGAGTCAAAGAAGAAACTTAACATAAAACAAAGTAAAAAAATTGCTTTAGCATAGAAATATAAGCTAACCAACTGAATAAAACCAACAATATAAACTGATGCCTAGACCAAAATTATATGTCATGCAAAGAAACAGGAAGACATGGCATGGTCTAATGAACCAAATAAAAAGCATGATGGAATGCAGAAGGTGGATTGACTAATTAAGTATATCCAAACAAATATCATAAATCAAGTTAATAAATTGAAGGAAGAGATACAGGATATTAAGAAGACATTGGGGGAACATGCAGAAGAAATCATAACATAAATAACAAGATAATAGAGCTGATGGTAATTAAAGGCACAATGAAAGAAATTAAAAATATGCCTAAAATACATAACATCAGATTGGAACAGGCAGAGAGAGAACTAGTGGCATTGAAGATAAAACATCTGAAATAACACAGATAGCAGAAAAGATAGATAAAAATTAGAAAAAAATTCAGCAGGAACTCAGGAAAATGAATAATGATAAGAAAATCCAGAACATACACATTATAGGAATCCCAAAAGAGAAGAGGAGGTAAAAGAGGCAGAAGGACGGTTGGAGGAACTAATGACCAAAAATGTCCCAAATCTTATGAGGTGATGAATGTGCTTATCTAGCAAGTGCAGTGAACTCCAAACACTATAAATCTTAAAAGGCTTATCCTGAGACACATACTTATCAGATTGCCAAATGTTCAAGATAAAGAGAGAATTCTGAAAGCAGCAAGAGAATAGTTCCATCACATATAAGGCAAGCTCAAAAATATTAAGTGTTGATTTCTTATTTGAATCCATGGAGGCAAGAAGGCAGTGGTATCACATAGTTACGATGCAAAAAGAAAAATCACTGCCAGCCAAGAATTCTGTATCCATCAAAGCTGGCATTCAAAAATGAGGGAGAAAGCAGTGAAGCCATGGGGTCAATATGGACCCCAAGGGGAGGGGGAGGAAAGAATAGAATAGATTGAACAGGAGGTATTATTGGGGAAAGGAAGTGTTATACATTATCTTACAATGACGGACACAGACCATGTTAAATAACATCAACATTTATAATAGCGTACTGTCTAAAATGTAAACCATAATGTAAACCATTGACCGTGTTTAGTAGCTATGTTTCTCTATTTGTGTATTAGTTATAATAAAGGTACCATCCACATATAAAAAGGTATTAATATGGGAAGGAGGCAAAGGGGAGGATGTTGGGTACATGAGAGTCCCCTATATTCTATATGTGACATTACTGTGACCTAAAACTTCTTTGAAAACAAAATAAAAAATAGTAAGACACTGGGTAATAAATGGAAGAAAATGCCATTGTACAGACAGGACAAAAGATATTACAGTGATGAAAGGCAAAAGGTAAAAACTTTTTTAAAAAATATTTTTTATTATTTTTCAATATCCCAATCTTTTAATTTTATTTCAGTTTTAGTTTTTTAAATTTTATTTTATTTTATTTCTTATATTTAAACCTATCATTATTTCATTTTCCTAATAATTGTATTTGGTTATTTTAATGGATTCATTTTTGAAGAAGCTTTGGATCACAGAAGGGTTGCAGGTGGGGCAGGGGAGGATCATTGGTGTGGGGTGTTAGTGATGGGGGATACATGGGAATAGATTTGCCTGGGAATACATATAAGGTATATAAAAATGTTCAAATGATAGTGGGGAAATGTCACAGTGGGTGGGGAATTGTCACAGTGGGTGGAGACTCACACAATAACTGAGAGAATATTGAATTTCCATCCAGGAGAATATTGAATATTCAATAACTGGATGGAATATTGAATTTCCATCCAGGAGAGCTCTAATGGAGCAGCAACTGACCCCCAACTGCAGAGGCAATGACAGACAAAGGAGCATGATCCATTGATGGGCCCTTGATATTGACAACTATGTTTATGAGCCTTGGCACTTGAAATTGAAACTTAACCTATTGTGTTATGCCTAAGAGTTGCCTCCTGAGAGCTTCCTTGTTGCCAAATGGCCTCTCTCTAAGCCAAACTCAGCATATGAATGCATTGCCTTCCCTCTTGCATGGGATATGACTCCAGGTATGAGCCTCCCTGGCACTGAGGGATTACTTTCAAGCACCAACTATCTATGCAACTGGGAAAAAAACTAGACTAAAAGGGGGAAAAGGTGAAGACAAATGAGTTTATATGACTAAGAGTCTTCAAATTGAGTCAAGAGGTAATCTCAGAGGTAACATTTATGCATAACTCAGCAGGATCTCATAGATTGCCAAAGTGGATGCTACCCCAAGTAGTGGGGCTCCTGAGGGCTCTGGAGAACCCCCAAGTCCTATGTTCAGGGCAGAGTTGGACTCAATTATTTCTTCTCTACATATGGCTCGTCTGTCCCTTCTATTTGAACCTACACTTGGTGCTGGAGTTTGTAAGTGTACATGCAAGAGACTTAAGTCTTTTGGCTGTCCATGTGCCAGCTTGGCCTGGAACCTCAGTGGAGTTGCCACACCACCAGTTCTACAGCTCATTGGACTCACCCAGGACAATGAATAAAGAGATGATGATGGACAACGACCATCCAAAGGAAGAGAGAGAGTCTGGAACTGCAAGTAAGATAGTCCCATCCATCTTACACATGGGACATAAGCCCTATCTTAATTATAGGTTGAGTGGACATCACCATCCCAGAATCCTTAGTACTGGAGAATGAACTATGGACTAGAGTGGACTGACTGGTATTCCACTATAGATAACTTGTGATTCTAGCAATGGGAGAAATTACAATATTGATGTGGAGCCAGTGGCCACTGGAGGCTCTGGGGGCAGGGAAAGGGAAAAACAGTTGTAATATGGGTGCTTTTCTGGGACTTGAGAATCATCCAGAATGATATTGCAATGACAGATATAAGCAATTTTATATCATTACATAACATGCAGAACTGTGTGGAAAAGATTGTAGACTACAATGTGAACTATGGTCCATGCTTAATGGCAAAGCCCCAGGATGCATTTATCAATTGCAATGAATGTGCTACATTATTGAAGGATATTTATGTGGGAGGGTGTCTTAGGTGTGGGGAGTGGGGCATAAGTGGATCCCTATATTTTTTTGTAACATTTATGCAATCTAAGTATCTTTTAAAATTTTAAAAATTGTTATTAAAAAGATAAAAGAAGTCACACATTTGAATGATATTACAACAGAGAGCCAAAGGACAAAATGGATGAAGAAAGAATTGCTTTTACAGTAATAATACTGAATGGTAATGGATTGAATTCCCAATCAAAAGACAGACTGATAGAATGGATAAAAATGAGTCATCTATATGTTATTTGCAAGACACCCACCTCAGATGAAAGGACACAATCAGGTTAAAAGTGAAAGTTTGTTAAAAAGGCATTCCATGCAAATAGTAACCAAAAAATAAAGAAAGAAAGAAAAGGAAAGAAAAAAAAATAGCTGATGTACACCAGATAAATGTAAAACAACAATATTATAGTATATGAAAAATTAATCATTCAGTGCAACTGTCAAATTGCTCCTGTGATCAGTATTTTATAATTTTTTCAAACAAAATAAACACTTACTTTTAATTGAGGAGGACTAGAGAAGAGATACATTTTTGGATTCTTTGTATTTCTTTAAACCTTTCTTAATCATACAGTAATTAAAATAATCTGTGTGGATCAATAATGATTTAGCTTGACTACTGTTTAACAAGGTTTTGAGTTTACCTCCCTCAGAAAATAGTGAGTTGGCAAATTGTTATCTGCTGTAATTAATTCCAATAAGATGTGAAGAATTCCTAAATAAAAATTTGATTATCTAGAAAGAATTATGGTCTAAATGGAAATTAACTAACTAAACCAATAATTTATTCCATTTTTAGAGATTATTATGTCCAATAGTTAGAGTTGTAATATAAAAATTAGAATTATTTGAAAATTAATTTCTATTATATATGAAATATTATTTACATCATAAATGTTTGTTGCTATGCTATTTTTGATAATTGATTACATTACATTTAACCATGACTTGCAAAAAAAATGAGGAAGAGATCAAAATATTCATATATCAACAGAATATAAGAGAGTATGTCAACAAGATTCTTGCCCTTCAAGGAATACTAAAGGGAGTTCTGCAGGTTGGAAGTAAAAAACAGGAGGGAGAGGGATGGAGAAAAATGTAGACATGAAGATTATTAGTAAGAGTAACTAAAAGGATAAAAGAGAAATAAAAACAAAATATGACATATATTAAAATAAAGAAAAAAATGGCTAATGTATGTACTGTCTTGACAGTAATAACATTGAATGTTAATGGATTGAATTCTCCAATCAGAAGACACAGATGGGCAAAACACAGGTAAGGAAATATTACCCACCCAAATGTTGTATACAAAAACTCACATTAGACCCAAGGACACAAGGAAGTTGTAAGCAAATGGTTAAAAAATGATTTTACATGAACACAATAATCTAAAAATGACAAGAGTATACTAATATACTTTAATTGCAAGCTATTGTAAGAGACAAAGAAGGACACTATATATTAATAAAAATGGTAATGTATCAAGAAAATAGATCATAAATATTTATACACCTAACCAGGCTGCCCCAAAATACATGAGAAAACCATGGCAAAAATAAAGGGAGAAATAGATGTCTCTACAATCATAGGGGGATTTTAGTACACCATTATCACCATTAGACAGAACATCACAACAGAGGGTTAATAAAGAAACAGAGACAATTATTATATTATTGGGAAAAGACCTAATAGAAATATACAGAACATTTCTCCCCAATACAGCAGGATATACATTCTTGTCAAGTGTACACGGAACATTCTCCAGGATAGACAACATGCTTGGTCACAGAACAAGTCTCCATGAATTTAGAAAGATTGAAATTAAACAAAGTCATTTTGCTAACCAAATGGAATGAAGCTGGAAATTAATAAGCAGCAGAAACCCAAAATAGGCACAAAGGTATGGCGCATACTCTTAAATAATCAGTGGGTCAAAGTGGAAATTGCAAATAAATCAGTAACTAACTTGAAATGAATGAAAATGACAACAAAACATATTGAACCTTATGGGATGCAACTAAAGCAGTGTGGAGAAAGACATTTTGTAGCCACAAATGCCAATAGTAAAAAAGAAGAGTCAAAGACCTAAGTGCATGCATAGTAGAAACAGAATTTGAATAACAAACTATCCCAAAGCAAGCAGAAAGAAGGAGAGGAAAAAGATTAGAGCAGAACTAAATGAAATTGAGAACAAAAAAAATTTTAGAAAGAATTAACAAAGCCAAATCCCTGTTCTTTGAGAAGACTAATAAAATTGGTAAGCCCTTAGCTATTCTACAAATAAAAAAGAGAGAAGATGCAAATAAATTAAAAAATTGAGAGAGGGGATATCACACCACTGATCCCACAAAAATGAAAAATATCTTAAAAGGACACTGGAAAATTGTATGCCAATAAGTTGGAAAACTTAGATGAAATGGACAAATATCTAGAAACACACAAGCAACATACAATGACAAAGAAGAAATAAATGGACTCAACTCATCATTCACAAGTAGTGAGATTGAATTAGACATTGAAAGCCTCACAATCAAGAAAAACCCAGGCCCAAATGGTTTCACAGGTGAATTCTACCAATCATTCCAGAAAGGACCAAAACCTTTCCTGCTTAAACTCTTCCAAAAAATAGAAGGAAGGGAACATTGCCTAACTCATTCTGTGATGCCAACATCATCCTAACACCAAAGCCACATAAAGATGCCACAAGAAAAGAAAACTACAGATCAATCTCTCTAATCAACTTAGATTCTTAAGTCCTCAACAAAATACTTGCTAATCAAATCCTATTACACATCAATCAAAACATACATCATGATCCAGTGGGTTTTATCCCAGGTATACAAGAATGATTCAACATAAGAAAATCAATGTGCACATCACATTAACAGGGCAAAAGAAAAAAATCACATGATTATCTCAATGTAGACAAAGCATTTGACAAAATACAGCATCCTTTCTTTAATCTCTTTTGATGATTGAAAATAGCTGTTCTATTAGTTATCTCACAGATTCCACATTCATTCTTCATCTATTATATATTCATTGCATTATTTTAATGTATAAAATATTAGGTTGAAATAAAAATAAAAATTCAGGTAAAATATGTATTATACTGAAACATGGGTCATATAAATTCCAAAGTTCTCAAATAATGTTTATGAGATGTTATGAAATGCAGAACTTTCAGTATAGGATGCCTTGTTTATCCAATAAATCTCTTGGAGCACATGATTATTTCTCCAGAACATCTTATAGGTTTTAGAATCAAATGCACAGGGGAATCTTTTCAGCACCAAACGGTCCCCAATCAGAGAAGCATACTATCATATACTACCAGGAAATTCCCTGGCAAAAGCCCAATTTTCTCTTTCTGAGACTAGAAAGGCATCTCCTATCTGGTCTTTAATTGCTATGTAGTAAAGAAAAAAAAAGTGTGAGCAATTTTCCCTCTGTGATGGTTTAATGCAGTATGAACACTAGAAAGACATTTCCTTAAAGTTAATGCATTCTTGTGAGTGTGGACCCATTGTAATCAGGACCTTTGGATGAAGCTACTTAACCTGTGTGACCCACCTTATTCAGGACAAGTCTTTTAGTCTTAATCCTCTTACTGGAGTTCTTTATAAACAGAGTGAATACAGGGAGAGAGAAAGTGAAAGAGAGAGAAAGCCATGAAGGCAAAAAGCTGAAATCAATGGAACCCAGAAGAGAAGGGTGAGACAAGCAGACACTGCCATGTGCATTGCCATGTGGCAGAGTATCCAAGGATCACCAGCTGACCCTCCTAAGGAAGAAAGCATCATCTTTATGATGCCTTGACTTGAATACTTTCTCAGCCTCAAAACTGTAAGCTATTATGCAAATTTTCTCACTATCCTGATTTTGTGATAATGAGGGTAGGCTAAATTCACTATATTGGAAACCATGCATGTGTCCCCATACCTAGTTTTTCTCCCTAGGTCTGGTTTAGAATGCTGGTGATAAATTAAGCCCGATTTATTGTATGACCATCCTGTATGGGAAAAGACTGTAACTTTGGGTATCTTTGGTCAACCTTAAGAGCTATAGCAGGGGGATGGATGTCTCCCATATGGAGGGACCAGGGTTTGATCCTTGGGACCTCCCAGTAAAAAGAAAAAAAAGAAAAATATAGAAGGCATGGGTGCACCACCAGTCCCTGTGAGCCACACAGCAAGATGATAACAGGAGAGTGACACAAGGGAAAGCTAAGACGAGATGCACCGAAGGTGGCACAGGCAGTAGGATGCTTCTCTCTCACATCGGAGATTCTGAGGATTGAATCCTAGTGAAGACAGGAGGAGAAGCATGAGAAGAGAGGGCAGGAAATGGACACAGAGAGTTGCCCAGTGAATATACACAGAAACAGCAAAAATGTGGGGGGTGTAAAAATGGATACAAGTAAACATAAATAAATCCTAAAACAAATGTATACAGGAGGAAGATGCGGGCTATTAAAAAAAAAAAAGCTGTAAGTTATAAAATCCCCTTTGTTGAGACCTAACCATTTTATTATATGTCCTTTAAGCATCTTAGGGAACTAAAACACTAGATATTAGTCCATTAGTTAATCAGCTGCTTTAGGAAAAAGTGTGTGGATGGGCACAAGAGCACAATATTCAGCTTTACATGAACAACATAGTTATTGTAAAAACTTACTAGGGTAGGTAGTGTTTGTCTTTATGTAGAGGAGAATGCTAAGGTTTGCAAACATAAAATTCCTTGTACAAGTCAAGTAATTATCAACTTACAAATTATTTTGTACTGAAATGGGTATTAATTTGAAATGTGTCCTTTACATCACTGAATCCCCACTCAGTGTCAGTGGAATGAGTGGTGATGTCAAACATCATGTATGTTATTAAATATTATTCCTTATTTACTAAAGCTAAATTAAAACAATATTTTTAATAAAATGTATATTTCAACATAGAATAAATGGGTCATTTGATTCATGGAAGTTGGCATGTGTTTAAAATATGTTGCATTAATATTATATTAATATATATGATTAATAGGTAAAGATATTAGATAGAGAGAGATAATCTTTACTTAGTGTTCAGTAAAAACCCTCATTTCTGAAAACACTCTTTTGTGATTGTCATTTGTGTTGCCCCTGTTTTGGTCATGCCAAAGTGCTGACTTGAAGCTGTTTGTACTTCCCCAAGAACTTAAATTTAATCCAATCCTGTGGGTGCTAACCCTTTGCAGGTAGGACCTTTTGATAAGGCTACATCAGTTAAGGTGTGACTCACCTCATTCAGGATGGGTCTCAGTGCTCTTACTGAATTTCTATATAAATGGATAGAGTATAGAGAAAGAGAGACAGAGAAAGACACAGAAGCCAGAATGTAAAAGCAAGTAAATCTAGAAAAGAAAGAAGAGATCAGCAGATGCCACCACGTGCATTACCCTGTGGCAGATGAGTCAAGTATTCAGGAAGAAAACATTGCATAATGATGCCTTGATTGGGACACTGTTCTCACCCTCAAAATCTTAAGCTAATAAATTCCCATTGTTAAGTCAACCCATTTCAATGATATCTGCTTTCTGCAGCCAAGCAAAATGAAACATCCTCTATACTAGTCTGTGAAAAATGAGAAAACTGCTTTTCTGGTGTTTGCAACAAAGAGTGTGTTATTCACTGAAAACAAAAATCAAAAATTAAAAATGATAAAATAACAACATGATAATTTGGGAGGAATAGATATTGCATTATTGTTATAGTCAATGTCCTCCCAGATTTTACCTGGCAAGTTGTCAAATGTTAACACAGGAGTTTAATAAAGTGATAAAATTGACACAAGTGCAGTAGGAAGAGTTCACAAATGTATAGCAATCACCTTAAAACTTATATTTAAATTTAGGACATAAGTCATTACTTGACAGATTCTATATTTGCATAGAAGCAGCCACACAGCCTTCCTCATCTGTCATTCTAGCTCAGATAATGACAATGGGAAACCATTGAGAGTGAGATGTGATCATCTGGGGACAGGGACTCATGGAATAGTTGATTGCTTAATGGAGAGGGATGGTGCACAGTAAATCCTAGGAAAGTGAAAGTCCTAACACCTGGTTACTATTGAAGCAAGGTGGGAGAATGATTTTGGCTGGGTAATGGACTACAAGATAGATATTTGCTATGGTTGCAGACTGAGAGAGATGAGGTGGGGGAGGAAGTTCTAGTGAAAGAAGCTCTCTGAGTCACCCTGCTGACTTCCTCACAGCTGGAAAACTCCTTCTTACCATGCAGGGGCTAACACAACCTGAGATGACATCATCAGGGCAAGTTTATGCAGGGGGCACCATGTTTCAAGGAAAGCATGAAAATTAGAACATTAAGAGTAAATGTTGAGACTCTAAAGGATGTTGTTGATGAATGACCATACATCCCATTGGGCACTGAAGAAAATATTTAGCATTTAAGAACACATTTGAAATGCAGTAGAAAAGTGAGTATGATAAGGTATGTGGAAATAGATTGTAGATCTGACAAGCTTCTAAAGACAAATGTACATGGAGTAGTTTTCAGAGCAGGAAGGGAGAGGATGGTTTTAACACAGCAGGCAGTTCTTCAGAGGACCCCTCTTCATTTGTTCCCATCTTGGAGAAGGGAGCAGTATGATGTACAAAGCAAAGGGACTTTTGGGTCTCTTGTTAACATATAAAACACAAGGCTATTCCTTCTTCAGTCACCTTTTCCCCTCACATTCCACATCAACAAATCTTCTTGTCCCCAACTTCAAAATAGCCATAGAATTTGCAATCCTAAGAACATTTCTACTGCTACCATCATTTAAAACTAAGTTAGATAAAATGCCTATTTAAAAGCAAATTCTTTCTAATTTTATAGGAGGACCTACAGATTGTGAATAGACACTTCATCTCCATTCTGGGACATCACCTCTGTGTTTGATGAATACTTTCTTGGCATTCCTTTGCATTTGAAGTAAGCTATAATTAGAATAATCACTTATGTATCTTAACATAATCGGGTTTTACTTAACTCTGACAGATATCCATAAATTGGGTCACTGGGCTTAGAATTATATGTATTTGTATTGTTGAAACAAAACAAAACAAAAAGCTATCATTTTATAAAACTACCAAAAATGTGCACAAGTGCCCCTTTCCCCATATCCATGGTAGTGATTAATGGTAGAGATTATTTTTTAATAAAAATGTATTGAAATATATCATTCATAAATGAGCATACATGAAAATAAATGCATAGAAAAATTTGTTAACCTACAGAACAAACATTATATATCATCATATAATGCTCCCATGTATCTCCCCACCACCAAAATCTTGTATTGTTTTGAAACACTTATTACAAACTATAAAAGAGCATTGTCAAAATTTTACTACTAACTATAGCTCATATCCTACAATTGGTATAGTTTTTCCCGAACCCACCCAATTATTAAAAATCTATGTTAGTATTATATACTTGTTACTGATCAGAAGAAAATGTTCTCTTATCTGTCCTGTTAACCATAGTCCATCATTTGTCACTGGATTCCCTGTGTTATACAGTCCAATGCTTGTTACAATCAATTCAAAGTGTACACTTAGTGGTTCTCATTTTCATCACAGAGTTGTGCTGTCATCACCCAAGTCAATCCCAGAACGTTTTCAATACTCCAAAGGGAAGCATCCAATACCCCTTTGTGACCCCCATTTTGGTCCCTTAGTATTGAAATAATATCTTCTTGCTGTTGCTGAAAAATATTACAATATTACTGTCTTCCATAACTTACATCAATTGTATTTTTCCAGTGTATCACAATATTCTTAGCACTTTGTAAAATATGAACATTCTTATATTTATACTATTAACCACAATCTTCATCCACCACCAAAATCACTATTATACATTCCCTAGATGATTCTCAAGCTTCTTTTCAATTGCATTTACATTCACAGATGACCCCCTTCAGCCACAATCACATTTAAAAATCAGAAGTGTTAGTTATACTCATTATTATGTGTTACTCTCAACTCTATTCATTTCCACACTTTTACAATTAACTTTGTAAATAGGGTTACATACATTAAGCATCATCTCCCATTCTCAACCCACTTCCTATTTCATAGTTACCTATACTCTATAGTTTACCTCCATGAGTTTACTAATGATATTTAGTTCATATTAGTGATACCAACCATATATTTGTCTTTTTTGATATGATTTATTTCAATTAACATAACATCCTCTAGATTCATCCATGTTGTTATAGGCATCCTGAATTCATTTCTTCTGAGGGCTGAATATTATTCAATTGTGTATATCCCACATTTTGTTTATCCATTCATCTATTTACAAACATTTGGGCTGGTTCCATATTTTAGCAATTGTAAATAACGCTGCTATGAACATTTGTGTGAAAATTTCAGTTCACATCCTTTCTTTCAATGCTTCTGAGTATATTCTTAGTAAATGGATTGCTGGATCATATGACAGTTCTTTATTATGCTTCTTGATATACTGCCCAATTGTCTTCCACAAAGGTTGCACCATTCTGCATTCCCACCAAAAGAGAAGGAGTGTTCCTGTTTCTCCACATCCTTTCCAGCACTTTTACTTTTCTGTGTTTTTTTAAAATAATGTATTCTATAAGGTGTGAAATGGTGTCTTACTGTAGGTTTGATCTGCGTTTCCTTAATAGTGATGTTGAACATTTTTTCATGTTTTTTTTTTTTGACCATTTGTATTTTCTCTTGGGAAAAATGTCTATTCAAGTATTTTACCCATTTTTAATTAGGTTGCTTTTCTTTTTATCATTGAGCTGTAGGATCTCTCTATAAGACATGAAAATCAAACCCTTATCAGATATGTGTTTTCCAAATACTCTATCCTTGAGTAGGCTGTATTTTACCTTCTTAACAATGTCTTTTGAAGAGCAACAGTGCTTAATTTTAAGAAGGTCCTTTTTCTCTAATTTTTCTTGCATTGCTCATGCTTTGGGTACAACATTTAAGAAACTATATCTTACCACAGGAATTTGAAGATGTTTTCCTAAATTTTCTTCTAGGAGTTTTATGGCTGTATCTTTTATATTAAAATCATTGATCCATTTTGTGTTATGTTTTGTATAAGGTGAGAGATAGGAATCCTTTCTTTCTTTTAGTATGGATATCCAGTTCTTCCAGCACCATTTGTTGAATAGACTGTTCTGCCCCAGCTGGGTGGGCTTGATAGTCTTGTCAAAAATCACTTCACCTTATATCTGATGGTCTATTTCTGAACCCTCAATTTGGTTATATTGTTCAGTCTGTCTATCTTTATGCCAATACTATACTGCTTTTACTGCTGTAACTACATAATATAATTTAAAGTCAGAAAGCAAGAGTTCTCCAACTTCATTTTTATTTTGTAAGACATTTTTGGTTATTTGGGTCCCTTACCCTTCTAAACAAATTTGATATTTGGCTTTTCAACTTCTGCCAAATGAGACTGCTAGGAATTTCATTGAAATTGCTTTGAATATGGAAATAAATTTGAGTAAAATTGACTTCATAACAATATTTAATCTTCCAATTCATGAACACAGAATATCAATTTATATCATTCTTTTTCAATTTCTTTTTACAATGCTTTGTAGTTTTCTGAATACAGGTACTTTATGGCATTGGTTAAGTTCATTTCTAAATATCTCATTAATTTAGTCACTATTTTAAATGGGAATTTATTTCTGATTTACTCTTCAGATTGCTTATAAGTAGTTTACAAAAACGCTACTGATTTTTGCATATTTATCTTGTACCCCACCACTTTGCTGAACTCATCTTTCAGTTCTAGTAGTTTTATGGTTCATTTTCCAGTATTTTCTAGATACAGAATCATATCATCAGTGAATAACAAAAGTTGCACTTCTCTCTTTCCTATTTTGGTGACTTTTATTTCTTTATCTGATCTAATTTCTCTAGATAGAATTTCTAGCACAATATTGAATATCAGTGATGACAGTGGACATCCATGCCTTGTTCCTGATTTCAGTGGGAAAGTTTTCAGCTTTTGACAATTAAGTACAAGGCTAGCTGTAAGTTTTTCATATATGCACTTTACAATACTGAGAAAGCTACTTTCTATTCCTATCTTTTGGGGAATTTTTATCAAGAAAGGATGTTGTATTTTGTCAAATTCTTTTTCTGTATCAATTGAGAGGATCATATGAGTATTCCTCTTCAATTTATTAATGTGGCTTATTACAACAATTGAATTTGTTGTATTGATTCACTCCTGCATTGTCATGTATAATTCTTTTAAAGTCTTTTTGGATTAAGATTCAAGTATTTATTTGAGGATTTATGCATCTATATTCATTAGGGATAGTCATCTGTAATTTTCTTTTTTTATAAATTTATCTGATTTTGCTATTTGCATGATGTTGATATCATAGAATGAGTTTGGTACCATTTTCTGTTCCAATTTTTTGAAGAGCAAGAACCATATTGGTATTAGATCACCTTTGAATGATTGGTAGAATTTACCTGTGAAGCCATCTGGTCCTGGAATTTTCATCTTTGGGAGGTTTGTGATGATTGTTTCAATTTCTTTACTTTTTATTGTTTTGTTGTGGTGTTCTATTTTTGCAGTCAGTATAGGTTGTTCATGTGTTTTTAGGAATTTTTCCATTTTGTCTATGTTGTCTAGTTTTTTGGCTTACAGTTGTTCATATTATCCTCTTATGATCTCTCTTATTTCTGCTAGAGATTCTTAAATTTTTGCCAGTGTGATAGGAATAAATGATTTCCAATGATAGTTACTTATTCTCCTTCTACTGACTTTGAATTTTAGAGAAAAGGATTTACTCCTCTGTGAAACAGGCATTCTTGTACATGTTGATGATGTCTCCATTTCATGTGGCTGTTTATTTGTTTTCCTGTCCATATGTAAAATATCTTTATGTAGATATGATATTAACAGTTCTTTGTGTGTGTTACAATTTTCCCCATTCTTTTCAATTTTCCTTCCAGGATCACATTTTAAAATTTTATATTTTAACCCATTAATATAAGTTATTTTGTCAAATAGGTTCTATGTACATGGTTTTCTTTCAGATGCATGTTTCTCCATTATCTCTTTTCTCTACTCTTAGAATATTATGCTTTTTAAAATTGTCTTTGAGGTTCCCATAGAGTTTATCATATCCACTTTGAACTAAACTATATCCACTTTTAAAAACACTACATCTTCATAATCCACAGCTACATGTAACACAGAACAGAATTCCCCATTCTTCCTTCTCATCCCTTATAGCATTGCTGTAATTAGTTTCCTTTATCCTGAAGCTTCATCAAGCAAATGTTGTTAGAATTATATTTTTGAGAAAACTGTTACCTCTTAGATCTGTAAAAACAAGAAAAATAAAGTATTTTATTTTACTTTTATTTATTCCTTGTCTAACTCTTTTTCTTTCTTTATTAAACTTTCTTCTCTATTGTATTTTTCATCCATTTGAAGAAAAATTTTAGCATTTCTTACAAGGTGGATCTTCTATTGACAAGTTACTTCAGTTTTTGTTTGCCTGAGAAAGCATTTCTCTTGCACATTAAAGAAAGTTGTAATAACATATATATAACTCAAAATTTCCCATTCTTACCATTTAAAGTATATAATTCAGAGATATTAATTATATACAATTTATTGTGTTACCAACACCACCATTCTTTATCCCAAATTTTTCATCATTTCAAATAATCTCTGCAGCAATTAGCAATTACCCCCTTAGACTTCCCACACTCTGGTCCCTAGTAACTTGTAATCAACTGTCTGTCTCTATGCAATTTTATTCTAAAAAATTCATGTAAGTGAGATGATACACTTTTTTATTTTTCTGCTTGGTTTATTTTACTCAACATGATGTACTCAAGGTTCATCCATGTTGTAGCATCTATCAAAATTTTACATTTTATGGAATTTCACTGTATATATAATGGTAGGTTGGTTTGATCAATGTTTTAAAATTTCACTCAACTCTTTTCTAGCTTATATGGTTTCAGAAGAGAAGCCTCATAAAATTCTTCTGTATTTGTTCTGCGATAGGTAAAGTGTAAAGCCCTGTTTCTTTAAATGATTTCTCTGCCATTGGATTTATGCTGTTCAAATACATACCTACTACTTGATGCTCTTTGAAATTTATGTATCTTTGGTTTGAAATTGTCATTAATTTTGAAAATCATTGTATTATTACTTCAAATATTTCTGTTCCTTTTCCTTCTCCTCCTACTCATTCTAGTATTCCAATACATCTATGCTTCAAATTATGAAACTGTAGGTATTCACCATTGCAATGTGGCTAAAAATTATACCAAATTTATGAAGGTTAGAGGAGAAGAAGTAAAACTGTCTTCATTCATTTTTTTTTTTTTAACCAGGAAGTCCCAGGGATTGAACTCTAGTCCTTCCATATAGTAGACGGATGCCCAACCACTTGAGGCACTTCTGCTTCCCTTTTCATTCATTTTTGACATTACCATGTATGTAAAATATCCTAAAGAATCTTCAGAAAAGTAAAAAAAGAAAGAGTATCTAGTGAATTTGGAAAAGTTGGAGGATACTAGATTTGGTAAAATTGAAACTGAAATTTATAAACTAGAAATCAATCTTGGGAATTGAGAACAACATAAAATAATTTTAAGTAATATAAAACAAATGAAAATTTCACAAAAGTTGTGCAAAATATACACAATGAAAATGTAAGTCTTTTCCATTTTTGTCCTTCATTAATTCTGTTAATGCCTACTATTATTGTCATTATTATTATTATTTGCATTATACTATATTGTGTACCTTCTCATTTCTATTTGCCTATATTTTTAAACTCTTTTCTTTCTGGTACTAAAAGGTTAAAATTTAACATCCTAAAACTATAACAATTATATTTGATTTGACACCAACTTAACTTAAATAGCACACATATATACTTTACTACACCCAACTTTCTTTCCACTTTTTGTATTTTTACCACTTATATCTTTGTAAAATGCTTGTCCAAAACCATAGATTTATCATTACCTTTATTGTATTTCCATTTTAGCACTGGTAGGAAATAAGAATTGGAGCTAACTACCAAAGAATGCAATACAATAATATTAGAATTCATCATTATATAAATGGTTACTTTTACTAAAGGTCTTATTTAGACTTACAAAGGCTATAAAGTAAAATAGCAGGTGAAAGTCCCACAACATTGAAAATTAACTTAAATGTAGAGCTCTTAAAATATCCAGTCAAAGGGAAAGATTGGCAGAATGGATTAAAAACAACATGGCCCAATTATATATTGTCTGCAAAAATTTACCTTAAGTTCAAAGTTCAAATAGATTGAAAGTGAAATGATGAAATAAAATAAACTTATAAGTAGTAAGAGAGCTCGAGTGGCTATACTAATATCAGATAAAATAGATTTTAAGACAAAGAAATTACAAGGGACAAAAATGTTCATTATAAGCAGATAAAGGGGACCTTTTCAACAGGAAGATGTAACAATAATAATTACATATGCACCTAATAGCAGAGACCAAAATATTTGAAGCAAATACTGACAGACTTTAAAGGAGAAATGGATGGTTCTGCATAAAAAATAAGAGATATTCAAACACCACTTTCAATAATAGATAAAAGATCTAGTCAGAGGATCAATTAGGCAATTACAAGACTTAATTATACTCTAAAACACCTACACCTAAAAGGCATATTTAGGACATTTTCCAAAACAAAAATAGAATATACATTTTTCTCAGGTGCACATGAATCAATCTCCAGAACAGACCATATTTTAGGTAACAAAACAAGTTTCAATAAATTCAAAAATATTGTAATCATACAATATATATTCTCTAAGTTCAACAGACAGAAGCTAGACAGAAATAACAGAGGAAGAAATGGATAAGTCACAAATATATTGAAATTAAACAACATAATCTTAATTAATGTGCTAAAGAAATCAGAAGAGAATTTAGGAAATATATTGAAATGAATGAAAATACATCATATAGAAACTTATGGGATGCAGCAAAAGCAACATTGACAGGGAAATTTATAGTTCTAAGTGCTTAAATTAAAGAAAGAAGAAAAACTTCTAATTCAGAGACCTTACCTCAAAAGTGGAAGAACTAGAAGCAGAACAGCAAACTAAACTGAAAGCAAGCAGAAGGAAGGAAATAACAAAGATTAGAGTGGAGATAAATGAAAGAAAAAAAACATAGAGAAAAGCAACAAAACTAAAAGTTGGTTCTTTGAAATGATAAAAAATATTCTGCTTTATCTAAAACATAGGCAGAGCAAGGCATTAGCAGCAAAGCCTCAGGGAACAGGCCTTCTCATAAAATGACAGTCTATTACACAAAGATAATCTCAAGCAGATAATAATCTCCACATCACAGATCAATGGGACCCAATTAAAATGCAAGAAGAGACACAAGGCTTGAAGAAGCAGAAATAGCTTTACCTATAAAAGTGTGTAAATATAAATATCCTGTGTGCTACACTGACCTGGGCAATTCAGATGACTTTCCCAAACTCAGCCATTCCTTATGTAGAATAAAATTATTTATAATTTCAGATCTGAGAGAAATTGAGAGGACTGAATGAAAATCTTCCCTTTGAAAACTCTAAAAATGTGTAAAATTTCTTCTTGCATAAAAAGTTTTGGATCAATCCTTACTTTAGCCCTATTGGTATTAATATTGTATTTGCCAGGGCAATTTGTTCTGGGTTCAATTGCCAAATCTGCATCATACCAGGATTTGAGCTGGAGATTTTTGTTTATTTGTTGCACATTTTAGTCACTCAAAACCTTCAATCCTCAGTTGTTAACTAAGGCTGTTAGCAGATTTTAATGAATCAACATCTGTAAATGATGAGTAGCTGCCAAATACACAATAATGTGGGTATTTTTATAATTCTGTATTTTGATATCCATGCAATTTGCATGGAGTTGCATATTATATCTGCTTTTGATGAAAATTAGGAGGCAGGACTTATTGAAGTCAATTAACTAACCAAAGAGCACTAAGAGGGGGAAAGAGAAAGAACCAGCTTTAAACTAATACAATTTTGACTCCAACAATCATTTTCTACATCCTTTTCATTACTTACTTCCTGCAATTTGTTTAATATTTACAAGATTCATACATTTAACTAAAGGACAATGGTCAGAATAGCATAGCAGGTGAGTAAAATTGTTGACATTACTTTGTTACTATAAACTCCTGCTACAAGAATCCATTAAATCAAATTGAAAAAATAAGCAATATACCTAAATGCCTGTAACAATTCAGTTATGAAGCATGTTGTATTTACTATATAAAGAGACATAATGAGAGAAAATTCAAAATTTGAGATACAGAAAATAGATGTTTATTTTTGAGATGCAGAAAGTAGATGTCTATTTTGTATACTTTTCCTTGAACATTTTATATTCTCTCTTATATATTAAATGTTACCATTCTTTTTGTGTATGAATAAATGTATATATTGTTGCTCTAAACATATATATCTATATCTATGTATATATCAATTTATCAACCATTTATCTATATCTATCAGACAAAATAGACTTTAGATACAAAACTATTGTAAAGACAAAGATGGACACTATATAATACTAAAGGGGTAATCTTTCAAGAGGAAAGCACAATCATAAACATTCCAGCACCTAATCAGGGCACCCCAAAATACATGAGGCAAACACTGAAAAGGTTAAGTGGAGATGTAAATGCCTTTACAATTATAGTAGGGGACTTTAATACACCATTATCACCATTAGACAGAACATCTCAACAGAGAATCAATAAAGAAACAAAGATTCTGAATAATACATTAGAGGATCTGTACCTAATAGATATATACAGAATGCTACACCCAAATACAGTGGGTTATACATTCTTCTCGAGTGCACATGGATCATAATCCAAGATAGACCACATGCTAGACCACAAAACAACTCTCAATGAATTCAGAAAAATTCAGATTATGCAAAGTAATTTCTCTGACCACAATGGAATGAAATTGGAAATCACTAAGGGCCAAAGAAACAGATTAGGCACAAAGATATGGAAGTTAAACAACACACTATTAGACAAACAGTGGTTCAAGGAGGAAATCTCAAAAGAAATCAGTAACTACCTTGAAATGAATGAAAAAGACAACACAGCATAGCAAAACCTATGGGATGCAGCCAAAGCTGTGCTGAGAGGGAAATTCATAGCCATAGATGCATATATTAAGAAATAAGAAAGAGCTAAAATTGAAGACCTATCTACACAAATGGATGAATTGGTAAAACAGCAATAAACTAATCCCAAAAGAAGCAGAGAGAAGTAAATAACAAAGATTAGAGCAGAACTAAATGAAATAAAAAATAAGAAAACACTAGAAAAAAATAAACAAAACCAAAAGCTGGTTCTTTGAGAAGATCAATAAAATTGGCAAACCCTTAGCCAGACTAACCAAGAAAAAGAGAAAGTTGATGCAAATGCACAAAATAAGAAATGAGGAAGAGGATATCACCACTGAATCTACAGAAATAAAGAGATACTTTGAAGAATTACATGCCAACAAGAATGATAATTTAGAGGAAATTGAAAAATTCCTGGAAACTCTCAAGCAGCCTATCTTGACAAAAGACGAAATTGATGAATCCAACAGTCCAATTAGAAGTAAAGAGATAGACTCAGTCATCAAAAACCTACCAACTAAGAAAAGCCTAGGACCAGACAGCTTCACAGGTGAATTATAACAAACATTCTGGAAAGAGCTAACACCAAACCTGCTTAAGCACGTCCAAAAAAATTACCCTAATACCAAAGCTAAATAAAGATGCCACAAACAAGGAAAATTACAGACCAATCTCTCTAATGAACCTAGATAGTAACATCCTCAACAAAATATTTGCTAACCACATTCAACAACATATCAAATGAATTATCCACCATGACCAAGTGGGTTTCATCCTGGGTATGCAAGGATGGTTCAACATTAGAAAATCAATCAATGTAATACACCACATAAAGTGGTTGAAAAAAAAATCACATGATCATCTCAATAGATGCAGGAAAAGCATTTGACAAAATACAGTGGTCTTTCCTGATACAAAAACACTGCAAAATATAGAAATAGAAGGAAAGTTTCTGAACATGATGAAGGATATATATGAAAAACCCACAGATAACATCATCTTCAGTGTTGAATTCCTAAAAGCTTTCCCTGTAAGATAGGGAAGAGGACAAGGATACTCACTACCTCCACTCTTATTTAATATTGTCTTAGAAGTACTTGCTCTAGCACTGAGGCAAGAAAAAGATAAAAAAGGAACTCAAATTGGAAAAGAAGAAGCAAAAATTTCACTATTTTTAGATGACATGATCCTATACATAGAAAGTCCCAAGGAAACTACAACAAAACTTCTGGAAATTATAAAGGTGCTCAGTACAGTCACAGACTATAAGATGAATGCTCAAAAATCAGTAACATTTCTGTACACCAATAACGAGAAATCTGAGGAAGAAATCAAGAAAAAAATATCATTTGCAATAGTAACTAAAAGTATCAAATACCTCAGAGTAAATTTAACTAAAGATGCAAAGGACTTATATACAGAAAACTACACAACACTGTTAAAGGAAAACAAAGATGACTTAAATGAATGAAAGAATATTACCTGTTCATGGATAGGAAGAATAAACATCATCAAGATGTCTATCCTACCCAAACTAATCTACAGATTTAATGCAATCCCAATAAAAGTCAACACTGTATTATTAAATGAATTGGAAAAACTAACTAAAAATTTTAATTGGAAGAGTAAGAGGCCACGAATTACCAAAGACATATTGAAAAAGAAAACAAAGTTGGAGGTATCACACTACATGACTTTAAAACATACTAGAAAGCTACAGTGGTCAAAACTGTGTGGTATTTGCACAAGGATAGACATATCAGCCAATGGAACCAAATTGAGAGTTCTGACATAAATACTCACATATACAGTCATCTGATATTCAACAAGACCCCCAAGCCCACTCAGTTGGGATAGAATGGCCTCTTCAACAAATTATGCTTGGAGAACTGGATATCCATATACAAAAAATGAGAGAGGAACACCATCTCACATCTTATACAAAAATCAATACAAGATGGATCAAAGATATAAATATAAGAGGCAAGAACATAAAGACCTTGGAAGATAATGTAGGGAAGCATCTACAGGACCTTGTAATAGGAAATGGTTTCATGAACTTCACACCCAAATCACGATCAGCAAAATAAAAAATAGATAAATGGGATCTCCTCAAAATTAAAAACTTTTGTACTGCAAAGGATGTTATCAAGAAAGTAAAAAGGCAAATGACCTGAAATGACACTTCTCCAAGGAAGAAATACAAATAGCTAAAAAGCACATGAAAATACAATGACAGATATAAGCCATTTTACATCAGCATATAACATGCAGATCTGTGTGTGAGAGAGTGTGACCTACAATATGAACTATGGTCCATGCTTAGTGGCAAAGTCCCAGGATGTGTATATCCATTGCAGGTGATGAGCCACACTAATGAAAGATGTTTATCTGGGATGTTATGGGAGGTGTGGGAGGTGGGGAACATGGGAATCCTTGTAATTTTGGTGTAACATTTAAGTAATATAAGCATATTTTAAAATATAATAAAAATAAATTAATAAACATATTTAGATTTTAAAAAAAGCACATGAAAAGATGCTCAACATCGCTAGCTATTAGGGAAATGCAAGTGAAAACTACAATGAGATACCATCTTACACCCATTAGAATGGTGGATATTAAAAAAAAACAGCAGACTATAAGTGTTGGAGAGAATGTGGAAGAATGGGAACCCTTATCCACTGCTGGTGAGATTGTAGAATGATCTATACACTATGAACGATAGTTTGGTGGTTCCTCAAAAAACTAACTATAGAACTTCCATATGATCCAGCAATTCCACCGCTGGGTATATACCCTGAAGAATTGAAAGCAAAGATGTAAACAGATATATGCACACCAATGTTCATAACAGCATTGTTCACTATTGCCAAAAGTTGGAATCAATCCAAGTGCCCATCAACAGAAGAATGGATAAACAAAATGTGATACATACATACAATGGAATATTACTCACCTGTAAGAAGGAATAAAGTGCTAACACATTGGATAACATGTTGAATCTTGAAGAACTGATTTTGAGTGAAGCAAGCCAGGCATTGAAAGATGAACAGTACATGACCTCAATAATATGAATTAAGGAAATTGAGCAGTCTCAGAGAGATATTGTCTGTAAGATAGGTTTAGAAGAAATAGAAAGAGAATAGAAGGTTGTTAGCTATCACCTGTACGGATGTAATCTATGGTAAAGTGATAGAGTGTAGTTAGTTATTGAAGGGATAGTTCAGGAAAATAATGATATTATTGGGTTCGTGGTGAAGGGTCGACAGGTGGGTAGATTGGGAAGTGTGGGTTAGAACATCCAGGGTACTGGGGGGAGGGTTGGGAGAAGGACCAGGTGAACACTGGAGATTTGTGGATGTGAGGTGGGAATACTCTTACAGCAATATGACAAGGA
Organism: Cabassous unicinctus; assembly: GCA_029593785.1. Lineage (NCBI taxonomy): Eukaryota > Metazoa > Chordata > Mammalia > Cingulata > Chlamyphoridae > Cabassous > Cabassous unicinctus. Next base: position 87,902 of record JAQZBX010000014.1, read on the forward strand.
AAACTCACTGGTTTAGGGTGTTGATTGTGGGGGCATTTGGGATAGGGCGCACATGGAGTAAGCTTCTAGGGTGTGTGTGAGTGTTCATTCTGTCATAATGTGTTGTATCAGTGGGTGGAGACCCACATAATGAGTGGGAAGGTGTTGGACTCCTATTTTCAGGAGGACATATTTGTTCAGAAATAGACAGATGGGAGTCTTTCAAGAGCAAGGCCCGTTCCAAATACGGGAGGACAAACCAGTGTGTCAAGGCCTCTTGTTACACGTAACTATGAATCTTTTCATCTGAGTCAAGCCAGGGGGTCTTCATCTGCCCCAGGGGGATGGGGTGGGAGGAATAGAATAGATCAAACAGGGCATATTTAGTGGTCTGTGGAAATGTTCTTCGTTACTATAGAGTGATGGGCACAGAACATGGTAAATATCATCAAAATTTATAAAAGTGTAAGGTCTAAAATGTAAACCATGCTGTAAATCTTTGACAATGTTTAGTATCTATGTTTCACTATTTGTATATAAGTTAAAGCAATGCTACCATCCATCCACATATAAAATTGTATTAATATGGCGAGGGAAGGGGGAGGATGTTGGGTATATGGGAGTCTCCTGTATCCTGTGTGTGACTTTGCTGTGACCTAAAACTTCTTTGAAAATGAAATGAAAAATAGTGAGACACTGGGGAATGGGAGGGGGAAGGTGTCACGGTACTGACTGGACACCAGATACTGCAGTGATGAAAGGCAAAAAGTCAAAAAAATATTTTTTTTATTTTTTATTTTTTTAAATATCCCAAACTTTTAATTGTATTTTATTTTTAGTTTTTTTTAAACTTTTATATATTTTATCTCTTACATTTAAACTTATCCTTATTAATTCATTTTCCTGTTAATTGTATTCAGCTATTGTAATGGCTTCATCTTTGAAGAAGCTTTGGATCACAAAAGGGTTAATTCTGTGTTAGAGGAGGATCATTAGTGTGGGGTGTCAGGGATGGGGGATGCATAGGAGGAATTTCAACTGAGCATGAATATAAGGCATATAAAGATGGTCAAATGTTTATGGGGCATTGTCACAATGGGTGGAGAATCTCTCAATAAATGAGAGAATACTGAATTCCCATCCTGGAGAGCTCTGCCACATTCTGTAAGGGAGCATCAACAGTCCCCCAAGTGCAGGGGCAGTGACTGGTGAAGGAGGATGATCCACTGATGGGCCCTTGACATTGATGACTAGTCTGATGAGACTTTGCTCTTGAAATTGAAATTTAGCCTATTGTTATGGGGTGCCTAAGGGTTGCCTCCTGAAAGCCTCCTTGTTGCTCAAATATGGCCTCTCTCTAAGCCAAACTCAGCATCTGAATGCATGACCTCCCTCCCAGTGTGGTACATGACTCCTGGGGATGAGCTTCCCTGGAACTCAAGGATTGCTACCAAGTGCCAAATGGCAATGTGACAGATAAAAGACCTTGAGTAAAGGGGGAACAGGTAAAGACAAATGCATTTATATGGCTAAGAAACTTCAAAATGAATTGGGAGATCATCCCAGAGGTAACACTTATGCACATCTCAGTAGGATCTCATAGAATTCAAAAGTGTATATTAACACAAATAGTGGGGCTCCTGAGGACTATGGAACCACCCAGGTCCTATGTCAGGGTGGAAAGCTCCGGAGTTTGGTGCCTTGCCAGTGGGCCCTACTTTGGAGTTTGTGCTCCTAAGAGTGACAGAGTTAGACTCAACTATGTCTTCCCTGCACATGGGTGATCTGTCCCTTCTATTCAAACCTATACTTCATGCTGGTGTTTGTAGGTATACATTCAGAGACTTGAGTCTTTGTGCTGTCCATGTGCCAGCTGGGCCTGGGAAACTCCATGGAGCAGCACTCCTACTCTAAGGCTCATTGAACTCATTGAGGACAACTGATGGGGAGATGATGATGGAAAACAACCATCCCATGGAATGGAGAGAGTCTGCAGCTGTAGGCTGGATAACCCCATTCATCTTCCCCTTGGGATATAAGACCCCTCTCATTTGGAGGTGGAGTGTACATCACCATCCCAGACTCCTCAGGATGGTGGGAAGAGCAATAGACTAGACTGTTATTCTTCTATAGACATATTGTGATTCAGGCAATGGAAGAAATTGCAACGTTGATGTGGAGCTAGTTGCCACTGGGGGATCTGGGGGCAGGGAGAGGGAAAAGCAGTTGTAAAACAGGGGCTTTTCAGGACTTGGGAATTGTCCTGAGTGACACTGCAATGACAGATATACTCCATTTTATATCATCATAAAACATGCAGAACTGTGTAGGAGAGAGAGTGGTCTACAACATGAACTATGGTCCATGCTTAATGGCAAAGCCCAGGATGTGTTTATCAATTGCAATTAATGTGCCACACTAGTGAAGAATGTTTATGTGGGAGGTTGTGGGATGTGTGGGAGGTGGGGCATATAGGAATCCCTATATTTTTTGTGTAACATTTATGTAATCTAAGTATATTTAAAATTTTAAAAAAATTTTAAAAAGTATATGATCCAAAATGTAAGCCACATTGTAAACCATTGACCATGGTGAGTAGCAATGCTTCAATATTCGTACATCAATTGTAGTAAATGTACCATCCAAATGTAAAATGTTATTAATAAGGCAGAGGAAAGGGTGCGGGCATTGGGTATATGGGAATCACCTATAGTCTCAATATGACTTTTCTGTATCCTAAAGCTTCTTTGAAAATAAAATGAAAAAAATAAGACACTGGGGGAATATATGGAAAAAATGGCACTGTACATACAAGGCAACAGATCTTACAGTGATGACAGACACAATGTCTAATTTTTAAAAAAATAAATCCTTTAAAGTCAGGAAGTATGAATCCTCCAACTTGGTTCTACACTTTTAAGACATTATTGGCTATTTGGGGCCCCTTAATCTTCCAAATAAATATGATTTTTGGTTTAACTTTTCTGCATAAAAAGCTTTTAGAATTTATTGAGTTGCTTTGAATGTATGAATTAGTTTGGGTAGAATTTACATCTTAATGGTATTTGCACTTCGAATCCATAAACACGGAATGCCCTTTCCATTTATTTAGGTCTTCTTCCGTTTCATTTAGCAATATTTTATAGATTTCTGAATACAAGTCCTTTATCTGTGGTTACGTTTATTCCTAAATATTTGAGTATTTTAGTTGCTATTGTAAATAGACTTTTTTTCTCATTTCCTTCTCATATTGCACATCAGTAGTGTATGGAAATGCTGTTGATTTTTGTGTATTAATCTTGTATCCCAACAATTTGCTGGAATTTTCCACTAATTCTAGTAGCTTTGTTGTGGATTTTTCAGAATTTTCTTGATGTAAGATCATATCATCAGTGAATAGTGAAAGTTTAACTTCTTCCTTTCCTACTTGAGTGCCATTTCTTGATCTAGTTGGGACATCTAGAACAATATTGAATAACAATGGTGAAAGTGGGCATCCTTGTCTTGTTCTTGATATCAGCGGGGAAGTTTTCAGTATTTCAACATTGAATACAATGCTAGCTGTATATTTTTCTAATATGCACTTTACCATATTGAGAAAACTTCTTACTAGTAGTATCTTTTGGAGTGTTTTTTACCAAGAACGAGTGCTGGTAAATGCCTTTTCAGGATCAATGGAGAGGATTTATGTGACTTTTCTTCTTCAATATGTCCATGTGGTTTATTACACTGATTGATTTTCTTGTGTTGAATCACCTTGCATACCCACCCTTGCATAAAACCCACCTGGTTGTAGTGGATAATTCTTTTAATGTGCTTTTCAATTTGGTTTGCAAGTATATTGTTGAGGATATTTACATCTATATTCATTAGAGATATTAGTCTGTAATTTTCTTTTTTTGCAGTATCTTTACCTAGTTTTGATATTAGGGTGAGGTTGGCTTTGTAGGATGAGTTTGGTAGCATTCTTTCCTGTTCAATATTTTGGAAGAGCTTGAGCAAATTTGGTATTAGACAGTATTTGAATGATTGGTAGAATTCACCCGTGAATGTCTCTGGTCCTGGGTTTGCATCTTTGGGAGTGTTTTGATGACAGTTTCAATCTCTTCACTTGTGATTGGTTTGTTGAGTTCTGTTTCTTCTAGGGTCAGTGAAGGTGGTTCATGTGTTTCTAGGAATTTGTTCATCTCATCTACATTGTCTAGATTTTTTTTGCATACATTCTTCAGAATATCCTCTTATTAGTTCACTTATTTATGCAGTTATGTCCCCCTCTCATTTCTGATTGAATTTATTTGCATCTCCTCTCTTTTTTTTATGAATCTATCTAAGGGTTTGTTGATTTCTCAAAGAACCAACTTTTAGTTTTGTTGATTCTGCTTTTTACTTGATTTCACTTATTTCTGCTCTGATCTTTACTATTTCTTTCCTTTGCCTTGTTTTCTGATTAGTTTGCTCTTCTTTTTCAAGTTACTACTAGTGTGCAGTTACATCTTCAACTTTAGTTCTTCCTTCATTTTTTTAAAAAGATCAATTTCATAAATATACATTTATAAAGCATAAATCCAACCAAAGAATAGAATCAATGGTATTTGGTGTAATCACATATTTGTGCATTCATCCCTTCAATCACTCTTAAAGAACTTTCATTATTCCAATAATAATAATAAAAATCAAAAAACAAAATACAAACAAAAACTCTTCACCTCTTAATCTCTCTATATTTCCCCTGTAGTACATACCTGCTACTCTTTTTACTTCCCTCTAGGATATTTGTATTTATATTCTGTAAAAACAGTCTTATATATGCAATATCACCCATATTTGTATTTTACATGAGGTTTTACTCTCATATATAGTACCATGTTACAGTTTTTAGCTTTCCTTCTATTGATACACCTGATCTTAGTCTTTCCCTTTCAACCACTGTCATAACCGTAAAATAGCACTGCTAGTTACAAACATCATTATATTATTTAACCATTTCTATTCATTTCCAAAGATTTAGAAACAACTTTTTTTTAAACCAATTCTGCACAGATTCAACCTCAGCTTTCCATTCTCCACCTGCGTTCTATTTTCTGGTACCTATATTCTAATTAACTCCATGAGTTTACACAATATATTTAGCTCAAAACAGCACAATCATACAGTATTTGTCTTTTTGTTTCTGGCTTGCTTCACTCAATGTAATGTCCTCCAGGATCATCAGTGTTGTCATATGCTTCATGACTTCATTTCTTCTTACCACTGCATAATATCCCATTCACTAGTTGATGGATACTTGGATTATTTCCAACTTTGGGCAATCATGAGTAATGCTGCCATGAACATCAGTGTGCAGATGTCTGTCCATGTTTCTGCTCTCAGTATTCTGTATATAACCTAGTTATGGTATCATTTTTTTAACATAAGCTTTGAGGGCTATAAATTTCCCTCTTAACACTCTCTTTGCTGTATACGATAGGTTTCCATATCTTGTGTTGTCATTTTAATTCATCTCATATATTTGCTGAATTCTTTTGCAATTTCTTCATTGACCCACTGATTATGTAGTTTAATCTCCATGTATTTATGAATTTTCACTTTTTCCATCCATTATTGATTTCCAGCTTCATTTCATTTTTATCAAATAAAGTGTTCCATATTATCTGAATCTTTTAAAATTTATAGACCTTCTCTTGTGTCCCAAAATTTGTTATATTGGAAAAGGATCCTTTAGCACTTAAAAAGAATATATATCCAGTTTTTTTGGGGTTTGTTGCTCTATAGATGTCTTTTAGGTCTAATTCATTTATCATAACCTTCTTTATCTCTATTTCTTCATTTCTCCTCTATCCAGATGTCCTATTCAATACTGAGAGTGGTGTATTCAAGTCTCCAATTATTATTGTAGAAACCTCTATTTCTCTCTATAGCATTGCCAATGTGCGCCTCATGTATCTTGGGTCATTCAGGTTAGGTGTAAAAATATTTAATATAGTTTTTTTTTCTCAGTGAATTGTCCCTTTTATTAATATCTAATGACCTTCTTCATTCTTTGCAAAGTTTTACACTTTAAATATTTTTTCCAATATTAGTACTGCTACTCTAGTTCTTTTTTTGTTACTACTATCATTGAATAACATTTCCCAACTTTTCACTTTTAACCCGGTTGTGTCCTTATTTTCAGAGGTGAGTCTCTTGTAGACAGCATATAAATGGTTCATTTTTTTTTTAAAAATTCCAGTCTATCATTCTATTTCTTTTGATTGGAGAGTTCAACCAATTAACATTCAATGTTATTACTGTAAAGACATTACTTACTTCATCCATTTTGCCCTTTGGCTTTCTATTGTCTTATCTTATTAGTGACTGTCTTTTTACCCTTTACATTACCCTTCCTAATAATCTTCATTTCTACACCCTTTTCCTAGTCTCTTGCCATTGTTTTCTCCTGTCAGCCTGCAGCACTCCCTTTAGTATCTCTTATAATCCTTGTCTTTTGATAAAATATTCTATCAATTTTTGTTTCTATGAGGATTTTGAACTGACCCTTATTTTTGAAGGACAGCTTTGCTGGATGTAGTGTTCTTGGCTGGCAGTTTTTCTCTTTCAGTACTTTAAGTACACCATACCATTTTTTGTTTCTCCTCACGATATTTGATGAGAGGTCAGCACCTAATGTTAGCAAGGTTTCCTTTTATGTAATGCTTTGCTTTTCTCTTACTGCTTTCATAATCCTTTCTTTACCTTTGATATTTGCCATTCTGAATTGTAGGTCTCTTGGGTTAGTTCTATTTCTTGGGTTAGTTTTATTTCTTGGGTTAGCTTCTATTCTTTCTGCCTCTTTTCCATTCTCTTCTCCTTCTTGGACACTGATAATGCATATGTTTGTTTCACCTTGTCATTCATTTCCTTGAGACTCTGTTCCATTTTTTTCATTCCTTCTCTTTCTGTTCTCCTGTCTTTTCCAGTTCTGATGTTTTGTCTTCTAAATTACTAACTCTGTCTTCAAACAATTGAAAATTGCTCTTACTTGCCTCTAATGTGTTTTTAATCTCATCCACTATGTCATTCATTCCCACAAGGTCTGCTAATTTTCTTTACAGTCTTTCAAATTGATCTTTATTCTCATCCAATGTCTTCTTAATAATCTTTATCTCTTTAGTCATATTTTCTTCCAATTATTTAAATTGATTTAGGAGAGTTGTGTTTATCATTGATTATATGTCTGAAATCCTGTATCTCTTCAAGATATTTGGTTTGTTCCTTTTACTGGGCCATCTCTTCCTGCTTTCTAGTATGGCTTGCAATTTTTTGCTGATGTCTATGGCATCTGAATATGCTGATGAATTTATTCTGATGTCCAGTTTCTCTCTCTGCCTATTTTTATTCACAGCTCTTCTTTGATATTTGGTTTGACTTATTCTAAGTCTTTAAAATTGCCCAGCTTTAGTTATCAAAATTGTACCAGGGACTCAGTAATGGGGTTTATATTTTCTCTCAGGGTTCAGAGTTCAGAGAGTACCATCAACAGTTTTTGACCTGCATTTTCCAGACTGGCCAGCAGATGGTGGTCATCAGTGCACCTTTCCATGTAAGTGTAGCTCTCTCCATTTTCCTGTGTTTTGGTCTGGCCAAAACTGAACAGGGTCTGCTGGCTGAATTCACTGAAGAAAAGACCCCCGACTTCCACTCCCTTTTCCCTGGTAACAGCTGATAGGAAGGAAGATGTCCTTTCCATTCTCAGTCAGTTTCAGTGAGCCAGGGGTTTTATAACAGCTTAAAATCTTGTGGCTGGGAGAGGAGAGTCCTTCCTGGCAGCCATGGTGGTTTGGCAAATCATTTTTGTTGTTTTGTGCTCTTTTTCTCTCTGCCCTTCAACCTCCTGGAGTTGTGAGCACTGTCCTGGTCTGTTGACTCCAAAGCATGTTCCTTAGCCAGTTTTGGCTATTTTGCCGTGGTTTTTGTGAGAGATTTGTGCCCTGCATGTCTAATCTGCAGCCATCTTCCCACAATTCTCCAAGACTTTTATGGGGTAGTCTAGGATGCACATAGCAAAGGCTTTGGGTGTGTATTCTTATGGTGTCTCTGCTCTTCCGTCCACAGGAAGATATATTTTGTCCACACTTATATATGCAAGTTGGGTGTTTTTTTGTAGGTCCTCTTTGCAATCTAAGCTCCTGTTTAAACATTTTATATCCAGTAATCTGTGACAGGTTTGATTTTTTTATATTTGTGAGGCCAGTGATGGTGATTGAGTTTCTTACTTCAGTTACACCTGGGTCAAGGATCATTTATGCATTAGTGCCAGTGGTTCTGTCTGATATAGGTTGGATAGTTTGGGACCTCAGCCATGTACAGTGACATTTTGGACTCAGATGGCTGAGAATCAACAGCTAGCAATCTCCTCTGTCCCTGTCCTGGCAACAAATTTAAGTTACCCTGAGCATTGTTTCAGCACTCCTGAGCTTGCATAGTGAAGTTTTGTGAGATGGTAATTAAGCATATGACCTATGCAGCCAGCAAAAATGTTAAAACCCAGGGCCAAGGTGAATGTTGCACCAATCAGAGAGGACTGGCTTCTAGGGCTGCTACTTGTATAATGACAGCCAGACTTTAGGTTGGTTCTCCCTTATGGAGACACAGCATAATGTTTTCTCTCAAGGCTTGTTCTATGTTTGGTGTTTGCAGATGAAGTATTGTGACTTCTATGATAATAGACACTCATGGCAATGTAAAAGGGGTTCATTTTTTGAGGTATCCACCAGATATAACTTCTCTTCACCTCTAAAGTTGGTCCACACTCTTCCATTACTTGGTTTGGGAGCTGTAATCTCCACTTCTTTGTGTCTCAGGCCATGATTGGAAGTGGGTCTATGTAATAATGACATCAACAGGAAAGGGTTTATCCCTCTATGCCAGTGAACATGACTGCATTGATGAATGCCATTTTTTTGTTTTGTTTTGAAGAGCAAGACACAGCCTTTAGTAACTATTTTGTTCAGTTGTTGGTATAGAGCCATTCACTTTGTATGTGCCCCCTTAGTTGGGCAGAGGAGCATCTGAGGCTTGAGGTGTGATGGGCCCAGACCACTTGTAGGTAGGGGAAATTTGGGCAGCCTGAATGGACATTCTCTGAAGGACCCTCTGGATATGCTGAGCAAAAAAGCATTTTAAATAGTTTATCTGCAATGTCACTGAACACTGACTCACTCCAATATTGTGAGTTGGGAATGTGTGGAAATGTATAAGGCCATGATCAGTTCCAAAATGTGGAACAACCACAAGGGCCTTTCTTGTAGAAAAAAAAATTATTTTATTTCCATTAGCCCAACACCCTACCAGCCATTAGGCCATTACTCAAGAATCAGGGAAGATTAGGTAACTGGTGGCTCAGAACATCTGTGAGGGCTAACTGGACTGCTTCCAGTTCTGCCCACTGTTCTTCTCCAAAATAGCTGTCACAAGTTAACACAATGGTTGAGTACAGGTGATATGCAGTGACCCTCCAGAGAACTGTGTTGTGTACTGCGATAACACTGACATTGGTGAGATATACCAACACTCTTTCCATGACAGACAGTGGGATCCAAGGGTTCCCAATTTGGCTAATTTTAGAACATTTCCAGTATTTTGATGAGAAACTTACCTTGTGTGCATTTATGGTCATTTTCTTTTCCTACATCCAATCCTAGACAACTAATATATTTTTTATCTCTCTTATTTGCTTTTGGACAATTTGCAGTCATTGATTCATACACTATGTCTTCTAATATATCTTTATCCCTCACATTTTAGGTTCATTCCTATTTAAGCTATAGCAGTACTTTGTTCCTGTTTATTGCAAAACTGTATCATTTTAAATGGTTATTTTGCAATTCGTTTATCCATTCATCAATTGATGAACATTTGAATTTCCACTTTTCAGCATTGTGCATAAGTTTTCTGTGGACATTGAAATACATCTCTTTGAATAAAGATATATATTCATTTCTATAGGAAAGATATCTAAGTGTGGAAATAATATGTGATGTGATAAATTCATTTTTTCCTTTAACCAAATACTAAGCTGTTTTCTAAACAAAATGTTTTAAATAGGGAAAAATTTTTAATAGCATAAGTGTGTTCCCAGCTTGTATTTATTTTCCTCCAAAATGAAAATCAGTCAGAAATTTTGACCATGAAATTAGGTCTCTGGCTCCTTTCCAAGGTTTCATGTTGAAGTCTGATTGACAACAATGGTAAAATACCCAAAGCTATGATTTTTAAAAACCTTATTACATGATAAATGTTAATGCATTTGATTTTGTATTAGATGACATAAATCTAGATATAACTTCTATTTTTATTAATTTGTAAACATTATTTCAACTTCAAAAAATAAAATAACAAAGTGCAGCTTAACAAATTATGGAAGAATTAATTTAAATAATTATGTCCAGGTACGTTTATTTAATTTAATCCTAAAAACAAACTCAATTTTTCTCCCATGTTCAGAAACATAAACAAATGAGCACAGATTGGTTAAATGACATGACCAAAGTCTCCTTGTTAATGAAGAAAATAAAGATAAAAAAAAGCTTGAAGATACTCATATCTCATAAAACTAAATCCCATATTCTCTTTTTACACTTAGAACTGATAGAGTAACTTTTTTGTCTTTGCTGTAGAAATCTTACTGTCAACTATTGTCTATAAAGACCTTTAGTTTTATTTTTTGTCATGTGTCATCAGAGTTGTAGCATCTTTAAAGACTTCTTAAACATTCTAATTAATATTAAGTTGGAATGACAAGTATGTGAAATGAATCTCAAAGCCTCTAAAAGATATCAAACTCTATGATGAATATTGAACTTAAAATATTGTCCAAGTTTTTAAATTTCATCTGGCTCAACTCATGAAAAACTTACCTTTTAGCAGCTCTTTTTGGCTTGAAACACAGTTTAGGATATTAAAAGAAAAGACAAAGGTTTTAGTGATCTTAAATAATGTCCTCGATTTTCAGAGAGTTTGGTTATCTGCCAAATTCATATAATTGTTGTCAGACAAGTCAACATTTCTTAAAGGAAATAAAATATAGTTAAGGAGCAGGGGATCAGCACTTACACTCTCAGACACACAAACACACACACAGACTAAATGTTAAATGCAAAAACACACAGGACCACTGAGGGGAGCAGGAGAAAAGAAGCCATAAAGCACCCAAGTGCACGTAAAACTGCTACATTTATTGTAACACTTGCTACAAAGTGAACTTTGGAAAACAGGGAGCAGGATAGGACAGACTTAATCAGGGACAAACATGAGATGTGGCCAAAAAGATGCACAGGGACATTGGCATGTCATCTGAGACCAGATGCTCACACCTTTGCACAGGTGGTACCCCTGCTCTACACTTGGGGTCAGGAGCATCAACAATACTGCCCAGGTTCACCCTGCATTGTGGCTGCCATAGCATAGTTGGGGTTGTCATTGGGAGGAGGATGAGGTAATGCAGCCCCTCAGGCTTCCTATGCCTGGACTTTCTCTGTTACTGTTAAGCATTCTGTGAAGCGTAGGAACTGCATCCCTAGCCTCTAGATTATGAGTTCCTGGAGCTTTCACTCAGCCTTGGGGTGCTGTGGAATGTATGTTGCCCCAACTAAGTTTGCAGACAGATTCCTAACCCCCTAATATCAGGTGCTTGTTTTCCTTCCAGGCAAGCATGCTTCTCAGAACATGATCCTGCCCCTTAGCCCTCAGTGAGGAAAATTAGAAAGGAGAAGAGATTAATGTTGCAAAATTAATACCCCTCTGCCTCTGCCTATCTGAGTTTTCCAAAAGTGTAAGGGAGGAATCTGAAAAACTATCCAAAGCCATGTGGTCACTCACCAACTACATGCTGAGGATGGCCAAAAGCTCTCAACAAATCTTTCTCCTTACTCCAGACCATAAATATAACTACCAATTACCAACTGACCCATGAACCCCAACAAACAAATATGTCCAACAAGGATGACTGCAACATTCAGACACCTATTTCAAGAGTACTCATCTCCATGATTTCCTAACACAGGGGTAATTCTCTCATTTACTCTAAGCCAGAAGATGGAAGACATTTTAGAGTCAATTTCATCTCCTAGGCATTATTTTGTTATATTTTTTTCCAGTAACAAGAGTTTATTAAGAAACAAGAAAAGAGACAATATTCCCCCAAGACATGGGTGGGGAATGCTTCAGGGTGAGACACGTGTGGAGCCACAGGGTGGGTTTTTTGAGGCATTCCTTCTCCCCCTTCACCATATTAAGGAGGTATCTCAGCTATTTGCTATCCTGATTGGTTGCTTTTCTACCTTCACCTGTCAACATTCAGGGAACAAATAGGTAGGCCTTTCTGTCTGCAGGTATCAGGGATTTCTTTTGAGGGAAAGAGTTTCAAATGGGACCTCATAAGTAGGGTCTTACAAGCTTAGAGTTACAGCTTTGTTCTCCAGCAGTTGCCCTCAGGGGGTTTCTGTGTGGGCTCTCATGGCTTTATTCTGACCAGCAGGGTCCCAGTCACAATGGCCTTATTCTGATCAGCTGTCTTTCCTTATTCCCTATACTAACCTGCATCAACTCCCCCCTCAGAGAGTTTACACCCTTATTCTTAAGGGGAAGCTGAAGGGTAATGGTTGTTACTCTGTAACTGCTTCCTTTTGCTTAGGGACAGTAGTCCCTGCCTGATGGAGTGTCAAACATTCTGGTTATTCTAGTGAGGTTGATGGAAGAAGGCTCATTGTCATGGATGGCACTGAATGAAATCCCCATGTGACTAATACCTTGTTCTGGAAGGTATTGATTCTGGAAGAAATAAACTTAGTGAGAATTTTGAAGGTGCATGTTCCTACTTTAAAGGATAAAGAAGATGGTGGTAGTGACCACAAAAAGGAGGCCAACCATGAAATACTAGAACATGGTAGTGAGAGAGGCCAGGACAACCAGAGACTACTTCATCCCCCGGTAGATGGGCTGGATCTTGTATGTTTCAAATGCTGTCTATGACTGTTCCAGAGCAATTTACTTAGAAACACCATTCCTCCTTGTGGAACAGGCTAACTTCTCCCTGTGCCACTGTTAGCATATTTAGGACTCTCCAATATTGGAGCACCACAGTGACAAGAGATTCTATTTGTTTTCTAAGGGCTTCTAAGGCACAGCTAGTTTCTTTTATGCTGTTGGTTAAATTTAGTGAGAGATTGTGTTATACCAGCTGGGTTTGTTATAAACTGTCAACCACAGTTACCACAGAGGTGGATATGCCTAAGACAGCTAGGAGAGGGATGTGGAGAGGCACTGTTATAGACATAAATATCCCTCTGAATATGATCTAGAATAGAAGAGATATTATCATACTCATCAGGTATATAGGTACAGTACTTAATACTAATCAATGCACAAGTTCTTCATTGAGCACCATTGAATATATCTTGACAGCCAAAATAAGTCCAGTGATAAAAGAGTTCTCAATTCAATACTAAACATGTCATCCCCACAGTGTGACTTTCTTTGCTATCTATACTCCTCTCTGATAGTTATCCATTGGTTTTGATTCATAAAACTTGCAAAATAATTGTCAAGTTATAGTTTAGATATCTTAACATGTACCAATCCACTTTTAAAAGAGAAAGATGAAGGTTTTTGGAAGTAGGCAACACTGTCAGGCTGTGTGTGTGTGTGTGTGTGTGTGTGTGTGTGTGTGTGTGTGTGTGTGTGTGAAAGAAAGGTTGCTGAAGAAACCTTGCTATAACTCTAAAGAACAAATGGAATATTTTTAGGGTTAACCTCAATTTCATTATGCCAGTAGTTAAGAATTCTGTCTCTACAGTCTACTTTCTGTATAATTTCATTTATGTAATATTCTTTTCTTGTCAGTGCTATCACTCAGAGAACAGAAGAATCCATCCACAGGATCAGAAAGTGGGGAAGTGGCTGAATTCAGAGAATCTCAGAAATACCTTTTGGGGTGAGTTATCTGTTCTGTATCTTGCTTGTAGTAGTTGGTACACACCATATGCATGTTGTCAAAACTCCAATAAATGGACCACTAGTAAGTTGGATTTTAATGAATGCAAATTCTGTTGTTTTCTCTTTTTGTATGAATTGTATGCTTTATTTTTTAAGTAAGTTTTTAAAAAGTTTTTTAAAGATACTTAGATTACATAAAGATTACACAAAAATTATAGGGATTCCCAGATGCCTCACATCCCACACCTCCCACATAAACATCCTTCATTAGTGTGGAACATCATCTGTAATGGATATACACATCTTGGGGCTTTGACATGAAGCATGGTCCATAGTTTACATTGAAGATCACACTCTCTCCCCCAGAGCTCTGCATGCTATATGATGATATAAAATGGCTTATATCTTTTGTTGCAATGTCACTCAGGATAATTCCCAAGTCCCAAAAAAACCCTTGTATTACAACTGCTTTCCCCTCTCCTGCCCCCAAAGCATCCAGTGGGCACTGGCTCCACATTAATGTTGTAATTTCTTCCATTGCTTGAATCTCAATATGTCTAAAGCAGAATACTAGTAAGTCCACTCTACTCCACAGCTCTTCCCCCAATCCTGAGCAGTCTGGGATGGTGATGTCCACCCCACCTCCAACTGAGAGGGGCTTACATCCTACAGATAAGATGGCTGGGACTATCATGCCTGCAGCCTCAGACTCTCTCCATTCCATGGGTTGGCTGTTGTCCAACATCATCATCCCACCAGGTGTCCTGGGTGAGTAAATTTAGCTCTAGAGTAGGAATGGCAGCTCCACCGAGATTCCAGACAAAGGGGGCACTTGGGCAGACCAAAGGCTCCAGTCTCTTGAGACACACCTACTAACTCTGGCACCACATATAGGTTTGAATAGAAGGGACATATGGACCATGTGCAGGGAAGATATATTTGAGTCCAACTCTGTCACTGTCAGGAGCAGAGATTCCAAAGTAGGGCCCAATGATAAGGCACCAATCTCTGGAGCCATCCTCCCTGACCCAGGACCTGGGTGTTTCCAAAGCACTCAGGAGGCCCCCTATTTAGGGTGATATCCACTTGGAAAAATATGAGGTCCTACTGAGATGTGCATATGTATTACCTCTGGGATGACCTCCCAATTCACTTTGAAGTCTCTTAGCCAAATGAACTCATTTGTCTTTACCTTTCTCCCTTTTATTCAAGGTCTTTTTCTAGTCATATTGCCAGTTGGCATTTGGTAGTATTCTCTCATTGCCAGAGAAGCTCATCCCGGGAGTCATGTCCCATGCTGGGAGGAAGGTAATGCATTCATATGCTGAGTTTGGCTTAGAAAGAGGCCACACTTGAGCAACAATGATGCTTTCAGGAAGCAACCCTTAGGCACCCCATACCAATAGGCTAAGTTTCAATTTCAAGAGCAAAGACTTATAAGGCTAGTCATCGATAACAAAGGCCCATCAGAGGATCATCTTCCTTCACCAGACACAGCCCCTGTACTTGGGGGACTGTTGCTGCTCCCTTGGAGAATGTGGCAGAGCTCTCCAGGATGGTCATTCAGTATTCTCTCATTTATTGAGTGATTTTCCACCCACTGTGACCATGCCCCGTGAACATTTGAACAATTTTATATACCTTGTATATTTGTTTAGGTGAACTTCCTTCCACGCACCCTCCATCCCTGACACACCCACCAACCATCCT
Source organism: Cabassous unicinctus (assembly GCA_029593785.1). Lineage (NCBI taxonomy): Eukaryota > Metazoa > Chordata > Mammalia > Cingulata > Chlamyphoridae > Cabassous > Cabassous unicinctus. The sequence goes on from JAQZBX010000014.1 coordinate 103,562, forward strand.
CTCCCACCCCAGTTGTAACATTTCTGTGATCCAAAGCTTCTTTAAAGATGACATCAATACAATAGCCAAATACTATTAATAGGAAAATAATATAATAATGATAAGTTTAATATAATAATGATATACATGAAAACTAAAAAAAAAATCTAAAAATTAAATAAAATTAAAAGATTGGGATATTGAAAAAAAGGAAAAATTTTTTTTAAAAATTTTTATTGACATTTTGCCTTTTATCACTGCAATATCTTGTGTCCAGTCTGCACTGTCACAACTTCCCCCTCTCACTTCCCAGTGTCTCACAATTTTTCATTCTGTTTTCCAAGAAGTTTTTGGTCACAGCAAAGTCACACACAGAATACAAGAGACTCTCACTTAGCCAACCTCATCCCCCTTTCCTCACCCCATATTAAAACCTTTTTGTATGTGAATGGTAGCATCGTTATAACAGATATACAGATAGTGAAACATATCTACTAAACATTGTCAATGTTTTACAGTATGATTTATATTTTAGATCATACACTTTTATAAATTTTGATGATATTTACCATGTCTTGTGTCTATCACTGTAGGCGAATGAAAAACATTTCCACAGACCACTAAATACCCCCTGTTTGATTTATTCTGTTCCTCCCTCCCCATCACCCCAGGGCCCATGACAACCCCCTGGCTTAAGTCATTGGATGACAACATTCACAGTTACATGCAACAAGAGGTCTTGATGCACTGGTTTGTCCTCTGCTATTAGGAGCCACCCTAGTTCTTGAGAAACCCCTGCCTGTCTACTTCTGAATGAACTGGTTCTCCCAAAGATAGGTTTCCATCTCCTTCCTGCTCATTATGTGTGTATCATACTGATACAACACATTATGACAGGATGAACACTAACACACTCCCTAGAAGGCTGCTCCAGGTATACCCTGTCCCAAATGCTCCCCCAAACAACACCATAAACCAGTGACACTTCCTTGTCATATTGCCATAAGAGCATTCCCACCTCTGTGTTTTCAACCTCATACCCACAAATTCCAAGTGTTCACCTGGTCCCTCTCAATCTCTCCCCCTAGTATCCTGGTTATTCCATTCCACCCTTCCCTATCTACCCACCTGTCAACACTGCACAAGCAAACCCAATAATATCACTACCCACCTGTCCTATCCCTTCAATGCACAAATACACTCTATCTGTTTGTGTCTTTGTTTTCAGTTCTTCTGGTTATATACCCAGCAGTGGAATCATGGATCATACAGAATATCTATATATAGTTTTTGAGGAACCACCAAAGTATCCTCCACAATGGCTGGACCATTCCACAATCCCACCAGCAGTGGATGAGGGTTCCCATTCCTCCACATCCTCTCCAACTAGTATAGTCTGCTGTTTTTCAAATAGCCACCATTCTAATGGGTGTAAGATGGTATCTCATTGTAGTGTTAATTTGCATTTCCCTAATAGCTAGTGATGTTGAAAATATTTCATGTGCTTTATAGCCATTTGTATTACTTCCTTGGAGAAGTGTTTTTTCAGGCCACTTGCCCATTTTTAAAATGGGTTGTTTGTCTTTTTATTTTTGAGGTGTAGTATTTCTTTATATATGCAAGATATTAGGTTCTTATAAGATATATGTTTGCCAAATATTTTCTCCCACTGGGTTGCTGCTTTTTTCTTGAAAATGTCCTTTGAGGTGCAAAAGTTTTTAATTTTGAGGAGACCACATTTATCTATCTTTTCTTTTGCTGCTTGTGCTTTGGGTGTGAAGTTCATGAAACCATTTCCTATTACAATGTCCTGTAGATGCTTCCCTACATTGTCTTCCAAGGTCTTTATGGTCTTGGTTCTTATATTTAGATCTTGGATCCATCTTGAGTTGACTTTTGTATAAGGTGTGAGATGGTTTTCTTCTCTCATTTTTTGGATATGGATATCCAGTTCTCCATGAACTACTTGTTGTAGAGGCCATTGTCTCCAAACTGAGTGGGCTTGGTGGACTTGTTGAATATCAGATGACTCTATATGTGTGGATTTATATCAGAAGTCTCAATTTGATTCCATTGGTCGGTATGTCGATCCTTGTGCCAATACCATGCAGTTTTGAACACTGTAGCTTTGTAGTATGTTTTAAAGTCAGGTAGCATGATACCTCCAACTTCACTTTTCATTTTCAATATGTCTTTGGTGATTCAAGGCCTCTTACCCTTCCAAATAAATTTTGTAGTTTTTCTAATTCCTTAAAAAATGATGTGTTGATTTTTATTGGGATTGCATTAAATCTGTAGATTAATTTGGATAGAATGAACATCTTGATGATATTTAGTCTTCCTATGCATGAACAGGGAATATTCTTCCATTTATTTAAGTCTTCTTTGATTTCCTTTAGCAGTGTTGTGTAGTTTTCTGTATATAAATCCTGTACATCTTTAATTAAATTTATTCCTAGGTATTTGATTCTTTTAGTTACTAATGTAAATGGTATATTTTTCTTGATTTCCTCCACATATTGCTTATTATTGGTGTACAGAAAATGCTAATGATTTTTGAGCATTTATATTATAGCCTGCGACATTACTGAACTCCTTTATAAGTCTAGAAGCTTTATTGTAGATTTCTCAGGGCTTTCTATGTATAGGATCATGTCATCTGCAAATAATGAAATTTTTATGTCTTCTTTTCCACTTTGGATGCCTTTTATATCTTTTGTTTGCCTCAGTGCTTGAGCAAGTAATTTTAAGTCAATGTTAAATAGGAGTGGTTATAATGGGCATCCTTGTCTTGTTCCTGATCTCAGAGGGAAGAGTTTTAGGATTTCACCATAGCAGATGATGTTAGCTTTGGGTTTTTCATATATACCCTTTATCATGTTAAGAAAGTTTCCTTCTATTCCTTTCTTTTGCCGTGCTTTTTTCAGGAAAGTGTGCTGTATTTTGTCCAATTCTTTTTCTGCATCTATAGAGATGAAGATGTTTTTTTTTCAATCTGTTTATATGGTGTATTATATTGATGATTCCTATGTAGAACCATCCTTGCATACCCAGGATGAAACACACTTGGTTACGGTGTATAATTCTTTTGATATGTTGTTGAATGCTATTAGCAAGTATTTTGTTTAGGATTCTAGCATCTAGGTTCATTAGAGAGATTGTTCTGTAATTTTCCTTTCTTGAGGTTTCTTTGTTAGGCTTTGGTATTAGGGTAATGTTGGCATCATAGAATGAGTTAGGCAAAGTTCCTTCTACTTCTATTTTTTGGAAGAGCTTAAGCAGGATTGGTGTTAGCTCTTTCCAGAATGTTTGGTAGAATTCACCTTTGAAGCTGTCTGGTCCTGGGCTTTTATTAGTTGGGAGGTTTCTGATGATTGATTCTATCTCTTTACTTGTAATTGCACTCTTGACTTCAGCAATTTCTCCTTTCCTCAATGTAGGCTGCCTGTGAGTTTCTACAAATTTGTACATTTCTGCTAAATTATCATTCTTTTTGGAATACAATTTTTCAAAGTATCCTCTTATGATACTCTTTATTTCTTTGGTGTCAAGTGTGATATCCCCTTCCTCATTCCTTATTTTGTGTATTTGCATCTGCTTTCTCTTTTTCTTTATTAGTCTGGCTAAGGATTCTTTAATTTTATTGATCTTCTCAAAGAGCAAAGTTTTGTTTTTGTTTATTTTTCTAGTGGTATCTTATTTTCTATTCATTTGGTTTTGCTCTAATCTTTGTTATTTCAATCTTCCTACTTCCTTTGGGGTTAGTTTTCTGTTGTTTTTCCAATTCCTCCAGGAGCCCAATTAGGTATTCTATTTTAGCTCTTTCTCTCTTTTTATATGTAGATTTATGGCTATTAATTTCCCTCTCGGTACAGCTTTGGCTGCATCCCATATGTTTTCATATGTTGTGTTGTCATTTTCATTCATATCAAGGTAGTTATTGATTTCTTTTGAGATTTCCTCCTTCACCCACTGTTTGTTTAGGAGTGTGTTGTTAACTTCCATATCTTTGAGCCTAATCTGGTTCTCTGGCCCTTAGTGATTTCCAATTTCATTCCATTGTGGTCAGAAAAATTACTTTGTGTAATCTCAGTCTGTCTGAATTCATTGAGTGTTGTTCTGTGTCCTAGCATGTGGTCTACCTTGGAGTATGATCCATGTGCACTCAAGAAGAATGTATATCCCACTGTATTTATGTGTAATATTCTGTATATGTCTATTAGGTCCAGGTCCTCTAATGTATTATACAGTCTTTCTTTCTTTATTGATTCTCTGTCTTGATGTTCTGTCTAATGGTGATAATAGTGTATTAAAGTCCCCCATTATAACTGTAGAGACATTTTTGTCTCCACTTAGTTTTTCCAGTGTTTGTCTCATGTATTTTAGGTGCCCTGATTATGTGCATAAATGTTTATGATTGTTCTCTTTTCTTGAAACAGTACTCCTTTTACTAATATATAGTGTTCATCTTTGTCTCTCACAATAGTTTTGCAGTAAAAGTCTGTTTTGTCCTATATTAGGATAGGTAATCCCACCGTTTTTTGGTTATTGTTTCCCTATAAAATTGTTTTCCTGCCATTCACTTTAGCCTCCTAAAATCTTTGGGTCTAAGGTAAGTTTCTTGTAGAAAACATATAGATGGATTGCATTTCCTTATCCATTCTGCCAATCTGTGTCTCTTGATTGGTGAGTTTAATCCATTAACATTCAGTGTTATTACTCTAAATTAATTTCTTACATCAGGCATATTTTCTTTGGGTTTATGTATGTCATATGTTGTTTTTATTTCTCTTTTTATCTTTTTCATTGTTCTTCCACTCTCCCACTCTCTCTTTCCAGTTTTTTCCTTTCAATCTGTAGAACTTCCTTTAGTATTTCTTGGCGGGCAGGTTTCTTATTGGCATACTCTCTAAATTTCTGTTTATCTATCAATATTTTGAACTCTCCATCATTTTTGAATGCCAGCTTTGCTGGATAGAGAATTCTTGGCTGGAAGTTTTTTTCCTTTAGCACCTTGACTATGTCAAAACACTGTCTTCCTGCCTCTATAGTTTCAGGTGAGAAATCAGCACTTAATCTTATTGTGCTTCCCTTGTATGTGATGGTTCTCTTTTCTCTTGCAGCTTTCAGCATTTTCTCTTTGTCTTGAGCATTGGATATTTTGATGTGACATGACTTGATCATCAGGGTTTTGAAGTTTTCAGTTTTCTACAGCTAACATCCACTTTCTCAGCAGCAAAATAAGGAAGTTTACTATATGTTCCTATATGTTTACTATATGTATCTCACCAGTAAAACAAGGGGTTCTATCATGTTTGTCATGGATACTTTCTTTCTTTTTTTTTTTTTTTTTGTCTTTATAAAGGGTATTTATTTGGGGTAGATGTCCACAAAAACCAGGTCATAATGCAAAAGTTTCTTCCCTCACAAAAGTCCATTGCCATGTGGTGGAGCAAAACACCTGCGGATGTTTGTGAGGTTTCAGGCTTCTTGGGTTCCTTTCTTCCCAGGCCCAAGTTTCTCTTTGGCCTTAGCTCCTCTGTTTCCTCCACAAGGTCAGCTGTAGATTATCAGGTGAATGGCTTGTCTGTATTCTGGGGCCTTTACTCCTTCCTCACAACCAAGCTCTCTTACTTCCTGGGGCTCCAGCTCAAGATTCCAACATCAAAACTGCTCCCTCTGTCCTTTGCCTTGACTTTTATATTTCATTACTGCACCCACCAAGGGGTGGGGCTCAATGCCCTAGTGATGTGACCCAATTAACACCCTAATCATAACTTAATCATGCCCAGATTAACAGACCAGTTTACAAGCATAATCTAATATCTATTTTTGGGTTTCATAATTACATCAAATTGCCAAACTGCTACAAAATGTAACTGGTAAAGTAACTTTTAAATGTAAAACCACATGGGACAGGCCTATTTTATCCTCCTTTCTTCTATCTCTCTCTTCCTGCCTGCATTATCACTTTAAGCAATGCTGCCAATTCTATGGCAACTTCACTGACAAGGCCCAGGAGAAACCACAGCAAAGATGGTATATGAGTCCATGATTACAAGTCAATAATAATTTTACAATTATGTATTCTATAACAAAATTAGGAACAATGTTGTAAGGCCTCAAGAGGAAACAATTAATTACTTAATTAAATTTAAAAATATCTTCCTTTTTTATCCAAAGTTAACACCTTGGAAAATAGCACTATGTCATTTGGTAATTACTATAGAATAATATAGGAATAGATAATGATTGGTGTCTAGCAAAGCAGCCATCCCGTTTTGCCTTCTAATTATGACAGAGCTCTAGGCAAACACAGTGAGCAGTGCACTCTGCAGTTACAACACAGCAATAACACTCATTACCCACATTAAATACTATGGAAATGTGCAGTAACACACAGGGGCCTCCCTGCAGTGAGGCTATGGCAGAATCACTCATTATGTTGGAAACTACCACTCCATTGTCTTTAATTACTTCCAAAATATGTGGTAACCTGCTCATTGCTACAATGAAGCAGTATCACACATTACTTTCCTTTTTTTCTTTTTCATTCATATTTACAAAGGAACCATGCAGTAGCCTTACTATAAAGGTGATGCATTGTCATTTATAAGGAATTTTTTTAATTAATTATTTTTTACTTTAAAAGATGCTTAGATTACATAAATTTTACAAAAAATTAAAGGGATTGCCATGTTCCCCACCTCCTACACCTCCCATAACCTCCCACATAAACATCTTTCATTAGTGTGGCACATCACCTGCAATGGATATACACAACCTGGGGCTTTGCCACAAAGCATGGACCATAGTGTAGACCACACTCTCTCCCACACAGTTCTGCATATTATATGCTGATGTAAAATGGCCTATATCTGTCATTGTAATGTCACTCAGGATAATTCCCAAGTCCATAAAAAGCCCCTATATTACAACTGCTTTTCCCTCTTCCTACCCCTAAAGTGTCCAGTGGCCACTGGCTCCACCACAATGTTGTATTATCATCCATTGCTTGAATCAAAAAATGTCTACAACAGAATACCTGTAAGTCCACTCTCATCCATAGCTCCTCCCCCAATCCTGAGGAGTCTGGGAGGGTGGTGACCACAATACCTCCAAGTGAGAGGGTGCTTATATCCCATGGATAAGATGGATGGGATTATCCTGCCTGCAGCTGCAGACTCTCTCCATTCCCTCGGATGGCCGTTGTCCATCATCACCTCCCTGCCAGGTGACTTGGGTGAGTCCATTGAGCTGTAGAGTAGGATTTGCAGCTCCACTGAGATTCCAGGCACTGCTGGCACATGGGCAGACCAAAGGCTCCCATCTCTGGAAGTACAACTACAAACTCCAGCACCACATATAGGTTTGAATAGAAGGACTGATGGACAATGTGCAGGGAGGACTTATTTGAGTCCAACTCTGTCACTCTCAGGAGCACTGATTCCAAAGTATAGCCCACTGATAAGGCATCAATCTCTGGAGCTATACCTCCTTATATAGGACCTGGGTGTCTCCAGAGCCCTCAGGAGCCCCTCTGTGTGGGGTGATATCCACTTTGGTGTTCTATGAGATCCTACTGAGGTGTGCATAAGCGTTACCACTGGGATGACGTCCCAACTCTCTTTGAAGTCTCTTAGCCATATGGACTCATTTGTCTTTACCTTTCACCCTTTTATTCAAGGTCTTTTTCCAATCATATTGCCAGTTGGCACTTGTTATTAATCTCTCATTGCCAGGGAGACTCATCCCCAGGCGTCATGTCCCACGCTGGGGGGAAGGTAATGCATTCATATGCTGAGTTTGGCTTACACAGAGGCCACATTTGAGCAACAAGGAGGCTCTCAGTTGGCAAACCTTTGGCATCCCATAACAGTAGGCTAAGTTTCAATTACAAGAGCACCAGACTCGTAAGGCTAGTCATCAATAACAAGAACCCATTAATGGAACATCCTCCTTTGCCAGACACTGTCCCTTCACTTGAGAGACAGTTGCTGCTCCGTTGAAGAATGTGGCAGAGCTCTCCAGGCTGGGAATTCAGTATTATCTCATTTATTGAGTGATACTCCACCCACTGTGACCATGCCCAACTCCTTGATCATTTGAACAATTTTATATATTTTTCATGTATATTCAGGTGAACTTCCTCCCATGAAACTCCCATCCAAGACACCCCCCACCAAATATCCTCTCCTGCCTCCATTGTAACCCTTCTGTGATCTAAATCTTCCTTGAAGATGAAGCCCATATAATAGCCAAATACAATGAATAGTAAAATGAAATAATAATGATAAATTTAAATGTAAGATATAAAATATATGGAAAATTAAAAAGAAAAACACTAAAAATAAAATGAAATTAAAGGATTGAGATATTCAAAAAATGGGAAAAAATTTTTAAAATTTACACAATTTTTATTTTATCACTGCATTTTTGGATGTCCAGTTTGTTCTGTGGCACCTTCCCCCTCTCAGTCCCGTGTCTCCCAAATTTTCATTTAATGTTCAAAGAAGCTTTAGGTCACAGCAAAGTCACACACAGAATACTAGAGACTCTCATATGCTCAACCTCCTCCCCTTCCCTCACCCCATATTAAAACCTTTTTGTATGTGGATGGTAGCATTGTTAGAACTGTTATACAGATAGTGAAACATAACTACTTAACATTGCCAATGGTTTACAGTATAGTTTACAATTTAGATGGTACAGTTTAATAATTTTTGATGATATTTGCCATGTCCTGTGTCGATCACTGTAACATAATGAAAAGCATTTCCTCTGACCACTAAAAACCCAGTTTGATCTTTTCTGTTCCTTCCCCCCCATCCCCCTGGGGCACATGACATCCCCCTGTATTGACTCATTGAGTAACTTGACAAGATTCATAGTTAGATGCAACAAGAGGTCTTGACACGCTGATTGTCCTCGCCTATTAGTATCAACCCTTGCTCCTAAGTCACAGCTACCTGTTTTTTTCTGAGTGAATCGGCCCTCTGAAAGAGGGGGTCCAACTCCTTCCCACTCACCATGTGGCTCACCACTCCCCGACAGAACACATTATGACAGGATGAACACTCACACATTTTCCAGAAGCCTACTCCAGATGCACCCCATCCTGAATGGCCCCCCAACATACACCCTAAACCAGTGGCACTACCTTGTCATATTGCCATAAAAGCACTCCCACTCCTGCATTTTCAACATCATAACCACAAATGCCATGTTCACCGAGTCCCTCACTCATCTCTCCCCCGAGAATCCTGGGACTTCTAACCACCCTTCTTAATCTACCCACCTGTCAACCTTGCAACACCAAACCCAGGAATATCACTACCCACCTGTCCTATCCTTCACTATGCAATTATATTATCTCTTTACCATAGATTATGTCCGTATGGGTGATGGCTCACAACCTTCTCTTCTCTTTCTCTCTCTTGTTAACCTGTCTTTCAAACAATGGTTCTTAGAGACTGCTCACTTTCCTCAATTCAAATCAGTGAGGTCATGTACTGTTCATCCTTCAATGCCTGGTTTACTTCACTCAACACAAGGTCTTCAAGATTCATCCATGTTATTCCATGTGTTAGCACTTCATTCCTTCTTGCAGTTGAGTAATATTCTATTGTATGTATGTACCACAACTGGTTTCTCTATTCATCTGTTGATGGGCACCAGGGTTGATTCCAACTTTTGGCAATAGTAGACAATACCACTATGAACACTGGTGTGCATATATTTGTTCGTGTCTTTCCTTTAAATTCTTCTGGGTATATACCAAGCAGTGGAGTCGCTAGATCATATGGAAGATCTATTGTTAGTTTTCTGTTGAACTGCCAAACTGTCCTCCACAGTGGCTGGACCATTCCACAATCCCACAATCAGTGGATGAGGGTTCCCATTCCCCCAAATCCTCTCCAACAAATATAGTCTGGTGTGTTTTTAAAAGCTGCCATTCTGGTGGTGTAAGATGGTATCTTATTGTAGTTTTGATTTGCATTTCCCTAATAGCTAGCGATGTTGAGCATTTTTTCATGTGCTTTTTAGCCATTTGTATTTCTTCCTTGGAGAAGTATCTTTTCAGATCGCTTGCCCATTTTTAAAATAGGTTCTTTGTCTTTTTATTTTTGAGGTGTAGGATTTCTTTATATATGCAGGATATTAGGCTCCTATCAGATATGTGGTTGCCAAATATTTTCTCCCATTGTGTAGGCTGCCTTTTTATTTTCTTAATAACATCCTTTAGGGTGCAGAAGTTTTTAATTTTGAGGAGATCCCATTTATCTATTTTTTATTTTGCTGCTCGTGCCTTGGGTATGAAATTCATGAAACCATTTCCTATTAAAAGGTTCTGTAGGTGCTTTCCTACATTATCTTCCAAGGTCTTTATGGTTTTGACTCTTATATTTAGATCTTTAATAGATCTTCAGTTGATTTTTGTATAAGGTGTGAGATGTTATTCCTCTGTCATTCTTTTGGATATGGATATCCAATACTCCCAGCACCACTTGTTAAAGAGGCCATTCTCTCCCAACTGAGATGGCTTGGTGGCCTTGTCGAATATCAGATGACTGTACATGCGAGGTTCTACATCAGAACGCTCAATTCGGTTCCATTGGTCAGTATGTCTATCCTTGTGCCATTACCATGCAATTTTGAGCACTGTAGAATTGTAGTATGTTTTAAAGTCAGGTAGTGTGATACATCAAACTTCATTTTTCTTTTTCAATATGTCTTTGGTGGTTCGGGGCCTCTTAGCTTTCCAAATATATTTTGTAATTATTTTTTCCAGTTCCTTAAAAAATACAGTGTTGATTTTTATTGGAATTGCATTAAATCTGTAGATTAGTTTGGGTAGGATAGACATCTTGATGATGTTTAGTCTTCCTATCCATGAACAGGGAATGTTCTTCCATTTATTAAGTCTTTGATTTCCTTTAACAGTGCTATGTAGTTTTCTGTATATAAGTCCTTTGCATCTTTAGTTAAATTTATTCCTATGTATTTGATTCTTTTAGTTACTATTGTAAATGGTATTTTTTTTTCTTAATTTCTTCCTGAAATTGCTCGTTATTGTTGTACAGAAATGCTACTGATTTTTGAGTATTTATCTTATAACCTGTGACATTACTGAACTCCTTTATAAGTTCTAGACCCTTTGCTGTAGATTTCTCAGGGTTTTCTGTGTGTAGGATCATGTCGTTTGCAAATAATGAAATTTTTACTTCTTTTCCAATGTGGGTGACTTTTGTATCTTTTTCTTGCCTCTGTGCTTGAGCAAGTACTTCTAAGACAATGTTAAAAAGGAGTGGTGATATTGGGCATCCTTGTTTTGTTCCTGATCTCAGAGAGAAGGCTTATAGAATTTCAGCATTGAAGATGATGTCAGCATTGGTTTTTTCATATATACCTTTTATCATATTCAGAAAGTTTCTTTCTATTCGTATCTTTTGCAGTGTTTTTGTCAGGAAATAGTGCTGTACTTTGTCGAATGCTTTTTCTGCATATATAGAAATGATCATGTGATTATTTTCTTTCAATCTGTTTGTGTGGTGTATTACATTGATTGATTTTCTTATATTGAACCATCCTTCCATACCTGGGATGAAACCCACTTGGACATGGTGTATAATTCTTTTGATATGTTGTTGAATGTGATTGGCAAGTATTTTATTGAGGATTTTAGCATCTTGGTTCATTAGAGAAATTGGTCTGTAATTTTCCTTTCATGTGGTATCTTTGTTTGGCTTTGGTATTAGGGTAATGTTGGCATCATAGATGAGTTAGGCAATATTCCTTCTACTTCTATTTTTTGCAATAGGTTTAGTAGGATTGTTGTTATTTCTTTCCAGAATGTTTGGTCAAATTCAGCGGTGAAGCCATCTGGTCCTTGGCAATTCTTAGTTGGGAGGTTTTTGATTACTGTGTCTATCTCTTTACTTGTAATTGGACTGTTGTGTTCATCAATTTCTTCTTTCATCAATGTAGGCTGTTTGTGAGTTTCTAGAAACTTGTCCATTTCCTCTAAATTATCATTCTTGTTGGCATATAATTTTTCAAAATATCCTCTTATGACACTCTTTATTTCTGTGGGGTCAGTAGTGATAGCCCCTTGCTCATTCCTTATTTTCTTTATTTTCATCTGCTGCCTCTTTTTCTTTGTTAGTCTGGCTAAGGATTTGTCAAATTTATTGATCTTTTTGAAGAACCAGCTTTTGGTTTTCCTTATTTTTTTCTAGGGCTTTCTTATTCTCTATTTCATTTAGTTCTGCGCTAATCTTTGTTATTTCCTTCTTTCCACTTCCTTTAGGTTTAGTTTGTTGATGTTTTTCCAATGCCTCCAAATGTGCAGTTAGGTCTTCAATTTTAACTCTTTCTTCTTTTTTAATATCTGCATTTATGATTATGAACTTCCATCCCAGGACAGCTTTCGCTGCATCCCATAGGTTTTGATATGTTGTGTTGTCATTTTCATTAGTTTCAAGGTTGTTACTGATTCTTTTGAGATTTCCTGCTTCACCCACTGTTTGTCTAAGAGTGTGTTGTTTAACTTTCATATCATTGTGCCTAATCTGTTTCTCTGGCCCTTAGTGATTTCAATTTCATTCCATTGTGGTCAGATAAATTACTTTTATAATCTCAATCTTTCTGATTTCATTGAGAGTTGTTCTGTGGCCTAGCATGTGATCTATCTTAGAGTATGATCCGTGTGCACTCGAGAAGAATGTATAATCCACTGTATTTGGGTGTAGTGTTCTGTACATGTGTGTTAGTTTCAGGTCCTCTAATATATTGTTCAGAGTCTTTGTTTTATTATTGATTCTCTGTCTAGATGTTCTGTCTAATGGTGATAATGATGAATTAAAGTCCCCCACATTAATTGTAGAGGCATTTATTTCTCCACTTAATTTTTCCAGTGTTTGCCTCATGTATTTTGAGGCACCCTGATCAGGTGCATAAATGTTTATGATTGTTCTCTCTCTTTGATAGATTACCCCATTTGCTAATATAAATGTCCATCTTTGTCTCTTAAATAGTTTTTCATTTAAAGTCTATTTTGTCTGATATTAGGATAGCCATTCCTGCCCTTTTTTGGCTATTGTTTGCTTGTAAAATTGTTTTCCAACCATTCACTTTCAGCCTCCTTGAATCCCTGAATCGAAGGTGGGTTTCTTGTAGGCAGCATATAGATGGATCATATTTCCTTATCCATTCTGCCAATGTGTGTCTCTTGAATGGTGAATTTAATCCATTAGCATTCAGTGTTATTATTCACAACAGATTTCTTACTTCAGGCATATTTTCTTTGGGTTAATATGTGTCGTATGTTGTTTTTATTTCTCTTTTTGTCTTTTCAGTTATTTTTACACTCTCCTCCAACTTTCTGTCTTCTTTTTTTTCCTTTCAACTTGTAGAACTTCCTTTAGTATTTTTTGAAGTGCTGTTTTCTTATTGGCATACTTTCTTAATTTCTGTTTATCTGTGAATATTTTGATCTCTCCATCATTTTTGAATGCCTGTTTTGCTGGATAGAGAATTCGTGGCTGGAAGTTTTTTCTTTTTTTTTTTTTTTCTTTTAGTACTTTGACTATGTCATACCACTGTCTTCTTGCCTCCATTGTTTCAGATGAGAAATCAGCACTTAATCTTATTGTGTTTCCCTTGTATGTGATGGTTCTTTTTCTCTTGCTGCCTTGAGTATTATCTCTTTGTCTTGAGCATTGGACCTTTTGACAGGTATATGTCTTGGAGTTGTCCTGTTGGGATTTATACTGTTTGAGGTGCACTGTGCTTCCTGGAAATGTACATCCATCTCTCTCAATAGGGTTGGGAAGTTTTCAGCCATTATTTGCTTCAACCCTCCTTCTGTTCCCTTTCCCTTCTCTTCTCCTTCTGGGATGCCTATAATGCATAGGTTTGTGCATTTTGTGTTGTCATTCAAAACCCTAATTCCCAGCTGCATTTTTCTATCTTTTTATCTATCTCTTCTACTCTCTGTTTGATTTCAGATGTATTGTCTTCCACATCACTAATTCTTTCTTCTGCCTGTTCAAATCTGCTGTTATGTGACTTCAGCATCTTTTAGATTTCTTGGATTGTACAATTGATCACCATCATATCCGTTATCTTTTTATGTATGGTTACAATTTCTTCAGTATATTCTCCCAATGTCTTCTTAATATCCTTAAACTATTCCTTCACTTCATTAAGTTGGTCCATGATTTTTTTTGTAAACCTTTGATTAGTTTTTTGATGTACTGCATCTTTTCCTGGGTTTTAGTTTGTTCATTGGACTGGTTCATGTCTTCCTGTTTCTCAGTGTGGTTTGTAATTTTTTGTTGTGCTCTAGTCATCATTTTATCTTGATGGGTTATTCAGTTGATTAGCTTCTGTCTTAGCTCTATAGTTTATTTAACTGGTTGTTCTGTGTTTTTTATGTTTTCTCTTTGAGACTCTGTTCTTCATATTTTATTCCCTTGATTCTTTCTATGTTCCCTCGCAGTCCTGCTTCCTCCAGATCAAAGTCCCCAAGGATCTTGCTCCATGCAACCCCAGCACAGACCCCCCAGGCAGGACCCTGTCCCCATTCAGCCATCTTCAGAAAGTGAGTCAGTGAGTGCCTTCCTCAACTGACACCATCTTAAACTGCCATCCATCATGGATACTTTCCACTCTAAAATTTGAGTAAAATTTTCTACTCTAAATCTTGGACCTAATATACACACGGTTATAAACAATTTCTCAGATGCTGGGAAAAGAGTTTTATAATATTTTACCTGTTATTTTGTATGTACAAATCAACTTCTAAAGGTAGGTGTTTTAATGAAAGGTTTATTTCTGTCTAATATGTTCTATCATAATATAAAATTAGATTTGAATGCTAAAGTTTCTTTAAGTGCAGTTAAATAGAGGTCTATCTTTTCCCTTTCAACTGCCATCCATCCTCATTTAATACTCCTTACATCTGAAGCATATTTACAACATATTTTTTAAAATTAATTATCAGACCTATAAGTAAATTGCATATTCAATGCATTGCATATATTTTGAAGGCTTTAGCTATGAAAATTCCTATTTATTTAACCTTTTATCTTCTGCTTCTATATGACGTTCACTTAGAATCTTCTGGAAGACTTAAATAGAATGTCTCAACAGTTTGGAAATCTATGTATGTGTCATTTCTGGATTGTTTATATGATTTATGTTATCATCCCTTTCTAAGACACCAAGAATTTTAGCTCTGTAATTATAACTTGTACTGCATATTATTTCATTCTAAAATATAGGGAAAACAAAAACTAAACTAAACAATTCAAATATACTCTTTATTTGAAAAAGGTCAATGCAATTTTGTATTATATGAAAGAAAGCTAATTAAAACACTTAAAGCTTTTGTTATATAATACTGGAGGGACAGTCCTTGAAGATAATTTCAATGTTTCTATAAGTTTTGAAAACTCCTGGAAATTTTACCAACATCCAGATGTCATTCCTCATGAAATATTTGCCCATTAGTAGAACCTACTAGGTACAAACACTGCTTATATTGTTAATAGAGGAGATATTTAAGTGTGCTGAAGTAACGACCTAAAATTTCTGAAATTTGGCATATCAAGTAATTAAATTTTATATATTCATGTAAATTATCATGGTCTACAATAGAGGACAAATGGTGACAGATTACTCCAACTTTAATTCAGAGATCTGATACATTAAAATATGAAGAACTTTGGGCAAGTTACATCACAGGTCAAAACAATATTTTGTGAATTATAAAGTATGGTGCATAACTCAAAGACTATAACTAGAGAGGCACCCCAAATTTTTAAACTGATAGCCAAGCTCACCCCTGCAATTTCCTAATATATTGAGCTCACAGATTGTAATTGGAGTAGGGATCCCTGCCTGACCCACAGGAAAGGTACAGGCTTAGCTCTTTAACACATAGAAGTCACTGTGACTGATGCTGATTTACTGAACCCAGCATGCCCTTGCCTCTGAAGAATGTGACTTCAACTTCCAGGACTCCTTTGTTCTGAGAGCGACCACATTATACTGCAGGAAGGTGAAAAATGTGAGTTCAGTGCAATGTTTAAAACTCGAGTTCTGGCATCTGAACTCCTTCCTTCTTAATACAGGCTCAGGTACTTCACCTGGTTAATCTAGGTATGATAATTAATTTCTCAATGCCTCTTTTTCTCTCTTTGTAAAATATGGTTGGCAACAATATTTGCCTAATAAAGCATGATTATTTCTAATGTAGCCTATCAGTGCAACCTCATTGCTCAGCATATCAACTCACTGCAGCCTGAAGAAAAGATTACTCTTACCCTCTTATCTCTTCACCCTGACTTCCCTGAAGGAAATGACTGTGTCTGAGTCAACATGTTACACCCAAATTTGGCTAAGTGCCTGAGAAGTCATATACCAACACATACCTCCTTGACTAAATTGAATAGAGAAAAACTAAGAATATTACTGACATAAAATGATAAGTGTAGGGCCTCAGTGGACAAATTTATTCAACTGGTTCATGATGGAACTGGAGTAATGGCAACTGTGAGAGCTCCAGGAGCCACAGCTACTCTGAGACATGAGTTGAGAGGTTTGGTTTCATATACATAATAATGTCAAACTACCTCAGTAAAATTCAGCTGCTTTCTTCTTTATCTTAAATTTGACCTAAAATATATTAGAAAGGAAAATCTAATTTGGTATGTATATTCATTGCAAATTAGTTCTAATTGCTTAAGTGACCAAGAAAATATTTAGTAACTAAACACATATCCACATATTTGTGCCTTACTGTTTTCAAGTCCCAGTACTGATTATCCCAGACTACACTTTCTGATGATTAAAAAATCAGTTAATATTTGACATAGAGTACAAATAGCAGCACAAAAATGCTTTAAAAAATCAGTCTTATCTTGTGGAAAGATTGAGAATTTGAGTCTGATAAACAGCTTTTTTTGTAAGACACTGTAGTGCTATATATTTCTAAATGTACCACATATTCTTAGACTTCCCTACATTCCTCAACTGTTACCTCTGCCTGGGCTTAACACCCCCACCACCCCCAAAAGTCTGATGGTCAAGGTCAACATCATAACTCATGTAAAGTAAATCCAGTGATAAAAGGATTATTACCTCAATGCCAAGGAAAAATCATCCCTATTATCTCATAATCTGTAACAAATATTCCAACATGGTTTGGTGTGTTGGTGAAGGGGTGTTGTATGGGAATTCTACAAGTGTGTCTGATTGTTTTGCCAGCTCACAACCTCTGTAATAAAATATATATTTTTAAAATAGGGTGGGTTAGGGAAAAATACACCAAATATAAGATAGGGACTATAGTTAGTTGTAACATTTTGATGATGCTCTTGCATAGTTTGTAACAAATGTTTCACAACAATGCAAAGTCTTGGTGGAGGGGTGATGTATGAGACCCTCATATGATGTTATGTACATTTATTTTATAAGTTCACAATCTTTACTATACACTTATTGTTTATGTATATCATGTATGAATGATACACTTCAATAAAAAATGTTTAAAAAAGCATATCATCCCCACATGTCATTTTCATTGCTTTCTATCTCCTCTCTCAATATTGACCATCTTGATTCCCAGAAGGTGAATAATAATTGTCAAGTTGCATTTTAGTTCCCTTTATAAGTCCCAGTACAATGAAAGAAACAGATTACTTTCTCAGAATAAGCAACAGCATAGAACTGTGTATGGAAAGAAACAGGGCTGAAGAGGCAGCATTGTAGCTCTAAAGCAAATATGGCATTTTTATAAGGATTAATCTTAATTGCATTATTCTAATTTAAGAAATAAGTCACTAAAAGCTAGTTTTTGCATGATTCTATAAAATGACATTCTTGCCCTGGCAATGCTACAATATCAGAGATGAGATGAGGCAGAGCCAGGGGCTTGGGTTGGGAAAGGGTTGAATTCAAAGAGACATGTAGTTACTTCTTAGGGTGTTTTATATCTCATTTGGTAAGGTCAGCAAACACTATTCAGTTGTTAAAATAGCTAAGACTGAATGCATAATAAAATGATTAATTGTACTGTATGAACCTTATGTTATAATAAAAAGAAAATGAGAAAAGAATAGGGCAGCAGCCACATTTGTGATCCGTATTCATAAATAAAATTCTTATTTGTCATTAAGCTTCCTAGCACTGCAACATGTGAAGGACAGAGGGCTTGGGATTCTGTCCTTTTCTTCTGTTCCGGGTGCTCTAACAAGGAGATCACACTCTATTCATGTAATCACTGCATAAGATTTTCATTTATTTTTCTATATGGATGTAATATGTGGCCTTACATTCATTCATTCAAAAAATCCACAAAACTCATAAAACCTCATCCCTAAATATAAAACTATGAAAAATATACCTAATGTTTAGTGAAATACGGATAATGGAAAAGGCAAATCTTTTGAATATTTTTATGTCTACTTACCTGGAATGGCAAAGTGAAATCTGTAGAACTATTCCTTAATTAATAAATAGTCTACAACATAATAGAAATGTGAGACTAAATGGAGACTCGTGTTATAAATTTTAGAACATGGTTATTAAGGTGTGTGTGTTTAAGAAGTTATTTTGCTAAGAGAGAAGACTGCTGGTTTCATTGAGGGTTCCTTACTGCATGGTGTCATCCTACTGGGAGGTAGGACTACATACTGCCAAGGCTTTGTCAGGGTGCAGACTTCTGCCCTAGTGCTTATATCCTACAATATTATTGGGGTCATCATGATCAGTAGGTTCCTCAACTTGCTGCTGTTTCACAGACTTATATAGATTGATTTTGGGATTTCTGCCTACACCTATCAAACAGCCAATCCTTCTCTAGTTATGTTTACTACAGTCCAATACCCAAGCTCACTCCCTTCCCCTTCTCCAATCTAGAGGGGTCTGAATGTGCAAGGCCCTTTATCTCTTTGTTTGTGTGGACTGAAAAGTAGATGATGGCATATTACGCACCTCATCCATCCCCACAGATGTTTTGTTCACTCTCCAAATATGCTCTCATCATCAGATTTTTAAGGTCTTCAAATTAAAAGAGAAATAATGAACAATTTTTGTTCATCTTTTGATATGGCCTTTTGCTCAGGCATTATATGAAGAGCTAATTAAATGAAAATAGAAGGAAAATGAAGCAAACATGATTAACATAAATTACTACTGAACCATAATTACCAACAAATCAAAATGCATAACAGCAAACTTAAAATACAAGGGATGGGGGAAGCAGTAATGCATATATAAAGTCTTTCCTTGAATATGCATTACTGTTCATATGAAACAAAATTAAAACAATAACAACATCCTTGAATTAAACTAGAAGCTAATTTTTAGAATGATAGGTTTCTCTACTGTTTGGGAGAAAGTCAAAGCAATTGATATTTGACATATCTGCAAGAAGAATCATATTAAAAATAAGGAAAACTAATGAATGCATTGGAGGATGTCTGTCCATACAAGTTTTAAAATGCTTAGAGAAGCATTGGCCATTTACAAAACTCATTGGTAAATGATTTTACCAATGAGTTTGATAAATGAAACATTGAACATTATTGATAAAATTGAATACTGAGAATTTTTTTAGTTAATGGAAAAAAATATTGGGTTAAACTAATTTTCTCTTCAGAATAGTGTAGGTATCCAGGTTCAGAGAAAAATATTAGAGCATAAAAACATTGAAAGCATTGGGAATTTTAAAAGTTCTTAGATTAAGAAAATTCATTCCAAATATAAAATGCAGAATAGTTAAGAAAATTTTATTTCACTGACCAAAATTGAGAATCTTCAGTGAATATTGTGAACAATATAACAAGTTTAAAATTAAGTAACAAGAAATAAACAGTTTCAAAAAATCACTCCCAAAAGAAGTCACTGAATTTAAGATGACATTAACAAAAATATAAGTGCAAACTGGGTGTTATTTGTTTTGTTATTTTTTCCTCTATAGTATTTAAATTGCTTAACTTTTATTGTTGTAAATATTAAAATATTTCTATAATATTTATAATCCTACTATATATAGAGAGAGAGAGGGAGGGAGGGAGGGAGGGAGAGAGAGAGAGAGAGAGAAAGAGAGAGAGAGAGAGAGAAACAGACTTGAAGGTTACAATTCTCTAACTAGTCATGACCTTTCAATTGTGAAAAATAATGATGAAATATTTACTTATTTAAAAGGAAATACAATATAAATCTATGAGGTTCAATAAAAGGTAAATATTCTTTTCATGAACAATATTACAACTATCTATATAAGGAAAAATTTCTCATGTGTAATTCTATAAACCTTCAACAAAAATACATTAATTAACATACATACTAAAAAGATATTAAGCCCAATCACTTTGAAAAAGCAAAATATGTTGTAGGTCCTACCTTGGTTTTTAATGCTCAGGGACTGGTTGATAGAGAGGGGTGTCAAGCATGAGCACCACCCTAGATTCTTGAGCCCTTACTGCTCTCCCCTCCTCCCCCCTCAAGAGGCCTGATGATGCAGAGGTTGCCCTGAACCTCCCCATCCTCTGCTCTAGGTTACATATTTGTTTTTCTCTTTTTAGTTGTTCTTATACTCTCCTCCAACTTCTTCTCTCTTGTATTTTTTCCTTTTGACCTACGGAACTCCCTTTAGTATTTTTTGAAGTGCAGTTTTCTTATTGACATTTTCTCTTAATTTCTGTTTATCTGTGAATATTTTGAGCTCTCCCTCATTTTTGAATGCCAGCTTTGCTGTATAGATAAATCTTGGCTGAAAGTTTTTTTTCTTTTAGCACCTGAACTATGTCATACCACTGCCTTCTTGCCTCCATGGTTTCAGATGAGAAATCAACACTTAATCTTATCAAACTTCCCTTGTATGTGAGGGTTCTTGTCTCTTTTGTTGCTTTCAGTATTCTCTTTGTCTTGGGCACTAGACAATTTGACAAATATATGTCTTGGAGTAAGCCTATTAGGATTTATACTATTTGGGGTGTGCTGCACATCCTGGACATATATGTCCATCTCCCTCAATAGGGTTGGGAAGTTTTCAGCCATTATTTCCTTCAGCAATCCTTCTGTCTCCTTTCCCTTCCCTTCTCCATCTGGAATACCTATAATGTATATGTTTGTGTATTTCATGTTGTCAATCAAATCCTCAAGTCACTGCTGAATTTTTTCTCTTCTCCATCATTTCTATCTGTTTGATTTCAGGTGTACTTTCTTCCACATTGCTGATTCTTTCCTCTGTGCAAATCTGCTGTTGTGTGCTTCAAGTGCATTTTTGATTTCTTGGATTGTGACATTCACCACCAACATATCCATTATCTTTTTATGGATGTTTTCCATTTCCTCAGTATGTTCTCCCAGTGTCTTCTTAATATCCTTAATCTCTTCCTTCACTTCACTAAGTTGATTCATGATATTTATTTGGACATCTCTGAGTAGTTGTTCCACATTCTGTATCTCCTCCTGACTTTTAGTTTGATCATTGGACTGGACATGTCTTCCCATTTCTTAGTATGGTTTGTATTTTTTTGTTGGTGTCTAGGCATCTGTTTATCTTGATGGGTTTTTTCAGTTGATTAGCATCTCTCTCTATTCTGTGACCTAATTTTGTTGTTATTTCTGTGTGTGGTAAGGTTTCATCTTGACACTGTTCCTCTTATTCTATTTGGCTGCTTTTGTCTATGTTCCCTCGAAAGAAAAAAATTAGGACCAGAGGAAAGGAGATAGGAAGAGAAAAAGAATAATAGTAACAATAGTAAATAGTAATATATTAATGTATTACTATATAGTAATAGGAAATTGAAAAAATAAACTGAATAAGAAGCACAGAGTAATAAGATTAGAAAATTGGAATAGAAGCAATGAAACAAGAAACAGAATTGATAAAAATGTATAGAATGATTTAAAAGGCTGGAATTGCAAGAAGAGGGGTAAAGAAAAGAGAAAAGAGAGTAAGAAAAATGTAAAAAACAAAAACAAAAAAGGAGAGAGAGAATGATAAAAAAGAAGAAAAATTGGACAACAATTAAAGGAAGTGGAATGAAAGAACAACAACAGAAAAAAGTTGATATAAAGATGAAGGAGAGGATATAAATAGTGTAGATAGAGTAAATCAGTGAAAAAAAGAAAAACATACAAGCAGACAAACAAAGGAAGAGGAAACACAACAAGCAAGAAACAAGACAGCAGTGACTCATTTAAAAAAAGAAGATATTAGAAAAAATAAAAAAGCAAAAGTAAACATGGAAAAACAGCCTTCTCTCTTAGAACCCTAAGGATCTTCTCAGGGTGGTGGTGTTCATCAATCACTCATCCTAGAGTCTGCCATTTGCAGGATTTGAACCAGGTTTTAATGAGTAAAATAAGGAAAATTTTAAAAAGGAAACTTTTAAAAAATTAATAAGAGATCCAAGAAAAGCTAATACAAAGAGAATATCTATATGTTCCCTGTCATAAAGTTTCAGCTGGATGCCTGATAACCTGGTGGATCACTTCTCAAGGAAGATCCAAAAATTGAACAAGGAATTTTGTATATGCTAGGCAAGAATTTTTCCACTGAGTTATTCTACCTCCTTAGGTTAATTAGCATTTCATAAGGCTGTCTACCTCTTTTCCCTCAGGCAGGTTAGATTCCCTGCAGTCCCCAGTAATACTGCTGATAAACTGCCTGTCTCTGTCTCCTCTCTGATATAATTTCTCTCATTATCTAGGCATCTGGACATGACAGCCTGCCTGAGGAGATCTCCCTCCCCTCTCCCTGTCAAGTCCTGGTCCCTTCTGATATTCAAGGGTGGCCCAGCTGGCAAAACTCACCACAAAGAAATCACTCTCCACCCTCCCAGACTCCTCTTCCTCACTGGGAATCTGCCTTCACATTCCCATTTGAAATAGGGAGCCAGGGGCTCCATCTAGGCTGTCCACCCTGAGGGCTGGGTATGTGTGCCACTTCCAGCCACCAAGGAATGCAACCCATGATTTCCCTCTCGCTTCCCTAACTGTCCAGTTCCTTCCTAGGTGGCTCAGAGCAGCTTCCTGTTCTATATATATATCCAAAGGAGTTGGCAGGGAGGATGATGTCTTTTCTCCTGTTAGATACAATTCACCAGGAGTTTTTCCCTCACTTATTAATTTGAGGGTGGGGGAGGGGAGCCTTTTCTGGCAGCTGGGAGGTTTAATAAATCCTGATTACTTGTTTTGGCTTCTTCTTCTCTCTGACCCTCACTCTTCTGGGAGTTACGAAGCAGTGACCTGGTTTGCTGTCCTCCAAAGCAGGTCCTCCGGTTCTTTCTCTGTTGTTTTAGGGAGAGCTGAGATTTATCTGTCTAACCCATCAGCCATGTTTCCACAGTCCCTCTGTGTGTATGTTTTAAGGAGTGATAGTATTAAGAGAAAAGGATGTTAGTTTGATTCAGGTTTTCTTGCTGCATGGTGTCATGCTACTGTGGGTTGGGGTCCTATAGTGCCAAGGCTTTGTCAGGGTATGGACTTCTGTACTTGTGCTTATACAATAAAGCATTATTGGGGTCATCATGATCTGCAGGTTCCTCAGCTTACTGCTGTTTCACAGCCTATTATAGGTTGATTTTAGGATTTCTGTATACTCCTGTCATGCAGTCAATTCCTCTCCACTAATGTGTCTTCCAATATTCTGCCCAAGCTCACTGTCTTCCCCTTCTCCAATCTATCAGGTTCTGGATGTGAAGGTCCATTGTCTTTGTGTGTAGTGTGAAGAGGATGAGGGCACACTACTCTCCTCATCCTACCCAATGATGTTTAGTTCACTCTCCAAATATAGTTGCACCTTTAGATCTAGCAATGAAAGGGAAATATATACTGAAAATATTTGTTTTTTGATATGGCCATTTTCTCAGGAACTATACACAGATCATAATTAAATGAAAATAGAAGAGGGGGGAAATGAAGGCAAACAAGATTAACAAATTATTACTGAACCATAATTACCAAAAAATTGAAATGCATAAAAGCAAACTTCAAATGCAAAGGATGAGGGATGCAGTAATTATATATAAAACACTCTTGCTTGAATATGTATTTCTGTTAGTATGAACCAACATTAAAATAATGACAACTCCTCTAAATAAATCTAAAAAGATATTGCTAAACCAATAAAATAATTGATAGGTTTCTCTTGAGTTTAGGGGAACACCAAAACAATTGATAGTGGACTTAACTGCAAGAAGAATAATATTAAAAATATGGAAAATTAATTAATATATTGGAGGATGTCTGTCCATGCAAGTTTTACAATGTTTAGTGAAGCATTGAACATTTACCAAACTCATTGTTAAATGACTTTACCAATGAGTTTGACAAATGAAACTATGCAAGATATTGATACAATTAAATACTTGAAAATCTTAAGTAAAAGAAAAAAATATAGGCTTTCTAACTAATTTTCTCTTAACAGTAGTGTGGGTATCCAGGCTTTCAGAGAAAAATATTAAACCATTAAATTGTAGAAGCAACAGAAATTTTAATATTTCTTAGATTAATAAAATTAATTTCAAATGATAACAAAATGCAGAATACTAAAGAAAGTTTATTTGACTGAACAAATTTGGGAAATGTTTGACAGCAATGAATTTTGTGAAAAATGTAACAATTTAAAAAGAGGTAAGAAGAAATAATCATGTTCAAAAAGACACTCCCAAAACAAGTCACTCTATTTACAATAACATTAATAAAATAATAAATGCAGTCTTGTTTTTTCCCCTTTTATTTTTTAAACCACTTAATATTTATTGCTGTAAATATTAGGTTATTTCTACAATTTTAAAAATCCTACCTAATATATATATAGAAACAGACTTGAAATTTACAATTCTCTAACTAGTCATACATTTCAATTATTGTGAAAGCAATGGTGAAATAGTTACTCACTTTAAATGAAATACAATAAAATTCTATGAGGTTCAATAAAATGTAAATAGTCTATTTTTATGAATAATATAACAACTATCTATATTATGGAAAATTTATTGTGTAATTCTTTAAAACATCAACAAAAATGCATTAATTAACATACATACTAAAAAAGTTACTAAGTCCAATCACTTTGAAAGAGTAAAATATGCTGGAGGTCCTACTGTGCTTTTGAATGCTCAGGGACTGGCTGATAGAGGAGTCAGACATGAACATCATCCTGGATCTCTGCATCCTCACTGCTCAACCCTCCTCTCCCACAGGACAGTTGAAGATGCAGGCATTGCCCTGAGTTTCCCCAGCCTCTGCACTGGGCTGCATATGAAATAGTGGGGCAAAAGGAGCACCTGGCTTAAGCTGGATTTTACCATCTCTCTCTGACAACTTTTGCTTGTTGCCCACATTTTCAAGTCTTAGCTCATTGAGTTTCCTCTCTGAAGCTTGAGCTGCCAGGCAAATTTCATGAGTTTTTCTATCATAGTAACTAATCCAAATTTCAAATGAGAAGTAACGATCTCCACTTCATTTTCCAGGTGTTCTGTCATCCTTCTATAAGTGTTGAGTTTTTTGGGGTATGTGTAAAAACATTGTTTTCATTCAACTTGGTAATTCTTTTCTCTATTTCTATGTGTTCTATTCCCTGCTGGATTGATTCAAGGTGAAGTTGCAGGAGGTGTTGTTGATATACTTCTGGAAGAATATAGAGTTTCTGCTGAAACATCTGTATCTGCTTTTCCAAGTGTTCATTTTCCTGATGCAAAGAAGCTTGCTCAGTTTCCAAATAATTATTTTGATATGTAAGTTCTTCATTGACTTGACTTTCCTCATAACTTTTAAAGTATCATTTGCTTTTCCATTTTAAATCTGTTTACATTAATATTTGAGGTTATAGCATTGAGGAGATTTGGCACAATTACATGTATATTATGAGGCTGTTCTCCTTTCAAAGATTCACTCTTTTCCTCTAATTCCAAGTTCATAGCATGCCTGTAATCTTTGCAGAGAGCAGGCATATTTATCATCTTCAGAACTGTTTCCGTCAAAGATGTTAACTAGCTATCTTTAACAATGACAATGAGTTCCACCTGCATCGTAGAACTATCAAGGTTTATTCTCTGTTCCTTTATTTCCTGTGAACTTCCATTCCATCCAGCATCTTGCAAGGCAAATAGCTTTAGCATTTCCTGAAGATGAGCATTTTCATCCACACCAATAAGTGTCTTCCTGGCATTGTTTTCTATTCTTCTGAAGTACTCTTCAGATGTTTTTCTCTCCAAGCTCCTTCAAGTGGAAGGATTCAGGTGTCTCATTTGGAGACTGTGAGTTTCCTAAAAGATAAGCAATCATCATGCTGTTGAACAAAAATTTAGTGAACTCACTTCTCTGTTCTTTGTCCAGAATGCCTCCTACCTTTTCCAGTGAAAAGAGGAACATGTTCATATCCTTAATGAGTACTGCCAAGCACAAATTTGTAATATTAGAGGACCATTCTCTACTGCAGGTCATCTTAGTTATTTACACAATTTAGTTATCTGTCAAATCTTTTCACTGATTTTAACATTGTCCTCATATTGAACCAGAGGGTTGCTTGGCTAGCGCTTTCTGTCTCAAACAATGCCACCAGAGTTTTACTATGAGAGAAATCAAAGAAGATAATAGAAATATTTCCAAGGAAAGCTCCAATATAATTGGGCTATGCCCCCAGAATTTTGACAAGACCATCAGAACACTGGTCAGTAGCTCTAGAATTAGCTGCAAAGACAATTTTATGGCCCTAATTTGTATTTCCATGGCCCCAAGGAACCTACAACTCTGCCTTTGGGCAGTAACTTCTTATCTACAACTGGCAGTTTGGTACACTTTGAATGTTCTATTTCAAAGAAAAACAAGAGCCTGGTAACCAGGAGAGACCATCAGTGGTTCTGTTAGTGGGGAGACAGTTTGAGAGGTTGCATGAATGAATGCTCAGTGACTTTACTCAGGTCACTATACAAATATAAAGGGTAGTTTTTGTAATGTTCAATGGTGAAATGTAAAAGGTGAATTGCAGCAAGTACAGACAAGTCAGTTAGATGAGATCACTCTAAGCCCACATGGCCCCACATGAATCCGAGGCAATACCATGCCATCACCCTTCTCCATATGTGAACATTCACAGTTAGATGTGGTAATATAATATGGAGCACTCTGCAATGGTGTTATCCCAAGATGAGGCTATATATTCTACAGTTGTAACATTTTTATCTGTAGCTTCCATGTCTAATTTTGTATTCGGAGATCCAGAATCTCTTTGTACTGGGGATAATCTCACTTATTTTGTTATTAGTTTTTCCCTTTTTGTGATACCAAGTGAAATCACTGTCCTATATAAATTGTAAAAATAGAGGAAATCATTCAGAACTGGGAATGCCTTCATGTGGAATCAGTTTGCCTCCATTTATCCCATGCATTCTATATGAGGAAGATTGTACTTCAGTTGTGACCAATTGTCCCAGAATCCTTCCTTAAAGAACCTACCATTTTCAGTATGACTGCATGGCTATCAAAGTTAAATTTGGGAAGTTCTCCAAACCAAAATTCATGCTCTGAAGTGTTCCTCATTCAAATGATCTTCATATTTATGTTTTTTAGTGGAACCTTACTCTACTATTTTCTATGGTTGTCTCATTCCCCAAACCTTTGGTCTATCACCTGGGATTTTCCCACAAGTTATTCTGGTCACAAAGCCTTTACATGAAGGGGAAAATCAAGATCACTGACAGATCCTGATTGAACGGTCTTAACAAATACCATGTTTGAGATCACATTTCTCCCTGTAAATTTGGAGGATGTAAGTCAGACTAGGTATAGTGGATGCTGAATGTCTGGGAAATGAGTGGTTGGCAATAACTGAATAAGGTTTATTTCTTTACTGTTTATAATTCCTTTATTTAACTTGAAAGGGAAAGTGTCATTTAAAAAGTTGCAACCAGTTTCTAAATGTAAATATTTTTGTTTGATTTAGTTAGGCCAGTAATTTATTAAGGGATGGAGAGAAGAGAGATGGGAGAAAATAACAGATTATGAAACCCAGGTAGAGAGGAAGGGGCTGAAAGGTGATAAGGAGGGCTGATTTACAGACTGTAATTCCCCATTACAGATTACAAAATGCCCAGGTTTACTGGGATGCTGTTCCAGGCAGGGGGTAAAAGGCAAGAACAGGTCCAGTTTGGCTTTTGTGCTTGCTTTTAAACCATTAAATATTCTTCCCCTAGGGGGAAGAATCCCAGTTGTTTGCTGTTTTGATTGATTACTCCACCCCTCAATCCTCTAGGAGGGTTCAATGGTAAGGCCACTGGAGAATATCAGGGACTTCTCCTTTATTCCAGAGGAAATCTCATTCTGAATGGGGGTTCCAACAGGTTCTTCTAGCAGACATCTTGTGGGGTTATTTGTGGCCACACAGGTTTCCGGCCAGGTTCCAGATGCATCTGTTGATTCCCTAATTTACTAGTGTCTCAACTCTCCCCTTAGAGAGCTTACACATTTATTCTTAAAGGGGAGCTGAATGATGGTGGTCATTCTTCTGTAATTACTTCCTGCTGGTTAGGGGAAAATAGGTCCTACCTGACAAGATGTAAACCCCTCTTGTTATTCTATCCTGGTTGAAGGAAGACCAATCTGGCATCCTAAGTGAAGCTGGATGAAATCTCCATATGGCTAGCAAGATGTTGATACTGGAAGAAACAAACTTAATCAGAACTTTGAAGATACATTGTCCCACTAAAAGGATACTGGGCCACAAAAGTAGAAAAAGCTAGGTGCCTATAAAATCTGCATGTTCCTGAAGTTGGTGGGCTTTATTTTGCAGGTTTGGAATACTGTTTAGCACTATTTCAGAGTGATTTATATAGAGATGGCATTTTTCCTTAAGGAAAAGACAGGTTCTTCCCTGTGCTGCAGTTAGCATATTAAGTGCCCTCTGATTTTGCAGCACCACAGCAGCAAGAGGGTCCATTTGCTGTTTTAGAGATTCTAAGGCATGGCTGGTTTCTTTTATGATGTTAGTTAGCAAAAAGGAGTGTTTGTAATAGATAATGGGGTTTGGTATAAATTTCCAATTCCAATTTTCCATGGTGATGGTTATGCCTAAGACAGCTAAGAGGAGTATGAGAAGAGGCATTGCACTTTTAGTTATTGTATAGGAAGAAACTATAGGAAATGAAAACAGACAAGATTTCTTAAGGGATGCCTGACTTGCCCACCCCCTAGCAATAGTCCTTGGGATAGAGTTCGAGAGAATAGCTGTCTTTGACACAGACACTACTTTGCTTTGTTTCTTGAAGAAGTATATCAGGCTGTCCAATGGCTGGCACTTGTATGACCCATCAAGTACTTCTGGTGAGCTGGCACTTCCTTGGACAGCTGGCTTCACTCAGGATAAATGCACCCAGCTGGGAATTCTTTTAACTTTAACAGCTGTGGGACTGATCAGAACTACAGAGGAAGGTTCCTTCCATTTTGGCTCTAATTGTGAGTGAGGCTTATTTTTTGCCAGGTTTTGATCAGAACCTGGTTTCCAGGTCCTGGGTGAGAAGAGGCTACTCAAAGACCATCTTAAAGGAGCTAAGCTGAAATGGGTCCTAGCCACCCTATTTGCTGTTTCACTCCTGGTGGGAAAATGTTTAGCCCTGGTAGGCTGGCATGTGGGTTTGCCAGTCCTCCCCAGGATAAGAGTGGGAGAGGTTCTGGACTAAGGGCTGAAAGGGAGAACTGGCTTAAGCATTTCATTAACTACTTAGAAAATGAAGTTTATCAGGACATTTAACATGTTCATTATCCCTCTGCATATGATCTAGAATAGAAAAGATAGCACTATACTCATCAAGAACATAGGTACAGTACTTAATACTAATTAATGCACTAATCCATTCATACGTTTCTCTTTGAGCTGCAGTTAAATAGATCTAAGCTCCAGGTTTGCAAAACCATATATGTTATCTCTCCATGGGAGCAGGCCATAATGCCAATTGTGTTTAAGTTCTACTACTAGCCACTCTGGTAATCATTGCTCCTCTTGGTGTGGACTTGACACATCCAGCATCCTACAGCACCATTGACCCTAGAGAGAAGCTAGGCAGGTAGGTGCCAGTATTTCACTGGCTTGGTGCATAGTACCCTTCAGCACCATAAAACAGTGCCAGTCTGGAGGCAATATCCATTGTACATCTGGCCATTTGAGCCATCATTGGCTGCTGCAAGAGTCTGAAACTCAACATAATCTGCATCCATTTCAGGAGCACAACCAGAAATCTATTAGACACCTTTATTGTTTTAGGGGTCAGTGAACAACCTAGCCAATAACTCAAATGGAGAGGGAAAATGCAGGGTATTGAAGGCCTGGTTTGAATGTATAAGAGAGTTTGACAATATTGAAGTTTATCACTTTTGATTTTCATACACTTTCTAAACACTTCCAATGCAGTTTATAACATATTAAATGCACTTAACTATTTTAGTACCTTGTTTTTACTTCTACACCTGTACCATGAAGTCATTAATTAACAGGTATTTTACCTTAGCAGTACAAGAAAAACTACTTTCTTAATGATTTTATGAAAACTGAAGATTTCTAAAAGAATCAAGATTATCTTTCCTTACCACCACTTGAACATGCAGGTTGAAGTGGCCTCCAACAGGTTTCATTCCTATGAAGTTACATTTTGTCATTAATATCAATTTAGGTTTTTAATAAATGGCTTCATGGAATTAGCAACTTAAATGCTTCAGTTTGGAAGATGCTTTTACAAACTCCTTATAATTAACCAAAACCACATAGACTGGTTACTTTACCTTAAATTACAATTAGCAACCAATGGAATTCACTTTATCCATTTTAAAGAGGTAAGAGCTGCATTTCTTTAACTTAATTTCATTAGATATGAACTTACAAACTTCCATCACCTTAAGGATTTAATAAATACAATGTTAATTTATATACTAGGTATTTTATAAACCTAGAGAAGACACCCAAGCTAAATAAAATTGAATCTGTTTTAATTTATGCAAGGAATGTTCTTTTTATTTGCTTTACAGGAGGCTAAAACCTCTTCTTTAAATAAAATTCTAAAATTGTGAGTAGTCTTAAAAGCACACTGACTGCTAGATTCTGGAAAACTATCTGTCTGTTTTAAAATATCTTTCCATAGCTTTCATGCACTTTTTTTTTACTTATTGAAATTTGGTAATAGAATTATTAACCAACCTTATGTTAAGGCTGTCAAAAGTTTTAAATTGAGGAAATACAGGACAAACTATGATTTGTAATTCTCCAGCTTAGAAGGTATAGTTTCAGTCTGTTATACCTTATCTTTCCCCCACAGCACTTGCAAACAGCTTTTCCTTTCCCAATAGTTTCTATATCCAGATTTCTATATTATCTTTCCATCCTGCTTAGCCTAAATTGGGCTCCTGGAATGCTTATTCACATGTATAACTGCATATTTTATTTTTCATTTTGAATAGAGCACATCTAAGAATTTTCATTTATTAATTTGGTATTACCATCCCAATCTATGAACATATATATTGAGCAAATAGGCAGTCACAAATAGAGGATTTGACACAGAAACACAGAATGCACTGTGATAATTTTCATTCTCTTACAAAATAAGTTTAACTGTAAGATAACATTTAAAAGGTTTCTTTGAAGGATATTTTTAATTACTCTAATTTGCACAGTGACCATGCAGTTTTGGAAAAGAATTTCTTTCTTTAATTATTGGCTTATAACCAAAATGCCCCCAAAGTTTTAATACAATTTTCCTTTGCTTCAGAACTTTACTTATTTCCCACTTTGATTTTGGCAGGGCTTGGATGAGCAAGATGAGTTATATGTATACTCACTGAGGCTATCTAAGCCTCAGGGAAACTAGTTTCTCCCATGAATTGCTGCTTTTAGGACCCTCCCTCACTTCCAAGTCCTCAGAGATAACAGGACTCTGGTGGCAGCTGGACTGGAAGAGTGGACATTCAACTCTGAGGGTTGAGAATTCCACCAGGCATCAATTAATCCATACTTGGGGCCACAAGAGAAAGCTAGTTTACTACTAGTTGTAGAAGGACAGGAGACAGGAATTTTTTAACTTTGCTTTCCTGTGAGCCATAGGGGGTAGATGCTGTCATGAAACAACCATAAGCAATGGCAAGGGGTGAGGCTAGGCCTGAAGTGACTGACCATAAACAAAAGTAAGTTCTGTTTAAGATTACACTTACAATATGAAATTTAGGCTAATTCTACCCAGTTATAATTTCAGTTATTATCCTTCTGCTGTTTTATAATATAAAGACATCTATATCTCATTGTAGTTTTGATTTGCATTTCCCTAATCATGAGTGATGTTGAGCATTTCTTCATGTGTTTTTTTTTTGCCATTTGTATTTTTTCTTTGGAGAAATGTCTATTCAAGTCTTTTGCTCATTTTTTAATTGGGTTGCTTGTCTTTTTATTGTTGACTTGTAACATCTCTTTATATAACCTGGATATCAAACCCTTATCAGATATGATATTTCCAAATTTTTTTTCCCATTGAGTTGGCTGCCTTTTCACCCTTCTGACAAAGTCTTGTGGGGTTCAAAAGTGTTTAATTTTGAGGAGGTCCCATTTATCTATTTTTTCTTTTGTTGCACATGCTTTGGGTGTAAGGCCAAGAAACCACCACCTACTACAAGGTCTTGAAGATGTTTCCCTACATTTTGTTCTATTAGTTTTATGGTTCTGGTTTTTATATTTATTTCTTTGATCCATTTTGAGTTGATTCTTGTATAGGGGATGAGAAAGGGGTCCTCTTTCATTCTTTTGGTTATAGAGATCCAGTTCTCCCAACACCATTTGTTGAAGAGACTTTTTTTCCCCATTAGCATGGGCTTGGTAGGTTTGTCATAAACCAGTTGACTGTAGGTGTGGGTTTATTTCTGGGTTCTCAATTTTATTCCACTGATTGATTTGTCCATCTTTATGCCAGTACCATGCTGTTTTGACCACTGTAGCTTTGTAATATGTTTCAAGGTCAGACAGTGAAATTCCTCCTGTGACGCTCTTCATTTTTAGAATGCTTTTGCCTATTTGGTTGCACTTACCCATATATGAATTTGGTAATTGCCTTCTCTAATTCTATAAAGTAAGCTGTTGGGATTTTGATTGGAATTGCATTGAATCTATAAATCAGTTTGGACAAGATTGACATCTTCACTATATTTATTCTTCCAATCCATGAAAACAGAATGTCTTTCCATTTGTTTAGGTCTTTTTAAATTTCTTTTAGCATTGTTTTGTAGCTTTCTGCATATAGGTCCTGTACTTCTTTGGTTAAATTAACTCCTAGGTATTTGAGTCTTTTTGTTGGTATTGAAAATGGATTTTTCCCCCTGATTTCCTCCTCAGGTTTTTCAGCACTAGTGTACAAAAACATTACTGATTTTCGTGTGTTGATTTTGTATCCTGCCACTTTGCTGATCTCATTTATTAGTTAAAGTAGCTTTGTCGTGGATACTTCAGGATTTTCTAAGTACAGGATCATGTCATCCACAAACAGTGAGAGTTTTACTTCCTCTTTTCCTATTTGGATGCCTTTAATTTTTTTTTTCTTGTCTAATTTCCCTAGCTAGAACTTCTAGTACAATGTTGAATAACAATGGTGACAGTGGGCATCCTTGTCTTGTTCCTTACCTTACAGGGAAAGCTTTCAACCTTTCCCCATTGAGTATGATATTGGCTGTGTGTTTTTCATATAAGCCTTTTATCATATTGAGGAATTTTCCTTTTATTCCTATCTTTTGAAGTATTTTATCAAAAAAGGATGCTGGATTTTGTCAAATGCCTTTTCTGCATCTATTGAGATGATCATATAGTTTTTCTCCTTCAATTTGTTAATGTGGTGTATTGCATTGATTGATTTTCTTGTGTTGATCCAGACTTGCATACCAGGAATAAATCCCAATTGGTTGTGATGTATAAGTATTTTGATATGCTGTTGGATTTAATTTGCAAGTATTTTGTTGAGAATTTTTGCATCTATATTCATTAGAGAGATTGGTCTGTAATTTTCTTTTCTTGTAGAATCTTTTCCTGGCTTTGGTACTAGGGTGACGTTGGCTTCATAAAATGTGTTGGGTAATTTTCCCTCCTCTTCAATTTTTTGGAAGAGTTTAAACAGGATTGGTGTTTCACACCTGTCAGAAAGGCCACTATTAAAAAGACAGATAACTACAAGTGTTGGAGAGGATGTGGAGAGATAGGAACACTTATTCACTATTGGTGGGAATGCAGAATGGTACAGACACTACGGAGGACTGTTTGGCAGTTCATAAAGAAGTTGAATATAAACTCACCACTTGACCTGGCAATACCACTGGGTATATACACTGTGGTATATACCCAGTATATACTGGGTATATACTGGGTATATACACTGAAGAACTGAGAGCAGTGACACGAACAGACATCTGCTCACCAATGTTTGTAGTGACATTATACATGATTGCCAAAAGTTGGAAACAACCCAGGTGTCCATCAACAGAAGAATGGATAAACAAACTGTGGTCTAGTCACACGATGGAATATTATGCAGCTGTAAGAAGAAATTAAGTCATAAAGCATATGACAACCTAGATGAACCTAGAGAACATTATGTTGAGTGAAGCAAGCCAGACACAAAAGGACAAGTATTGTATGAATGTGTTACTATGAACCAAATATATTGTGTAACATATTGTATGATTTTAAAAAAATTCTATGTATCTAGTACATTTAATTGAGAAGTGTATGTTTTTATTCAACTGTGTTTTCTTTTTAGTTTTTGTTTATATTTTCAATTATTAAATGTACAAAATAAAGTTTAAAAAAATGCTATTATTGGGAGCAGATGTGGCTCAAGCAGTTGAGTGCCTGCTTCCCAATCACAAAGTCCCATGTTTGGTTCCCAGTGCCTCTAAAGAAAAGCCAGACAGTGAGCAAAGATGAGACAAAACAATGAGCAAGCAGTCGAGGGAGCCATCTCAGGGGAAAATAAAAATAAATATTAATGAAAAAAGATATCTATATAATGATCTTAGCTCTTAGTTACAGTTTTTAGTAAGTTTTTACTATAAGGCAAATTGGGTACCTTTATTAACTAAGCCACAAGAATTTTATTAGTAATAACTTTGCTAATTTTTTTTTGCTTTTCTAGCAGTTGAACCAATTTCACTTGTGATTTATACCAAATCTAGCAGTTGAACCAATTTCACTTGTGATTTATACATTAAATCCACTTGCAAGACAATACTGACATTAAAAGGCTCATTTTTATGTTACCTTTCACCATTATACAATTTGTAACAGGTGAATCCCAATTCTGATTTCCTAGGCACAAGCAGACTGACAAAGTTAAACACAGATTTAAAAGTTAAACACAAAGTTAAGCACAGAGTAAAATAGAAGAGAAAATTCTATACCCTTAGTATTTCCAGGAACTTTTTGATGTTAAATGATCACATAGGAGGTTTCTTCTTTTCCAGGGGAGGTGTAGTAACCAAACCTGGATCTTGATCCACATTCACACCCCTTATTAGTCACAACCAAGTTTAAAGCTGAGAAAGCTGTTTCTAACAGGGAGTTAATGGAAGTTTGGGGTATATTTCCTCATCTCTTTAAGGAGATATGACATGAGGTTTCTTGCCCTCAGATCTATCTGTCCTCTCTCTTATTTTCTTACACAGCTTTAACTGGAATCCAGGGTCCCAAACAGAGGATTTTTTTGGCTATACTGTGGCCATGCAGATCATCAGTTGGCAAATTTTCTTGATCTCTGAGAAGAAAATCCTATGGGACAACTACTGGTGAGGTAGAGATCATACCCATTTTTCTAGAAGAATTAAGAAGGGCTTTTTAGTAGACTGACCTGGCATCCTGGAGTCCAAGTCTGACTAAAATGTTCACCCCTCCAAATAATTTGGAGCTCATCCTCTGGTCTCAGTGTCCTGAGAATTTAATCCAGATCCCTGCCAATGGACATCCCTATGGCCAACCTAAGGATTGGGGGATGCCTGAAAAACCCAAAGTTCAGACCAAAGTACCCACAACAAATTCGTGGGAGATATTGGGAACAGTTACCCAAAATGAAGAGTGTGAGGTAATCTTGGGCTGTATTTGGCTGATCACTGAACTGAAGTGCCCAAGAACCCTAAAGTCTTGGGGGATATCCAGAGTTACTGCCCTGGTTCCTGGCACCCTGGCATTCCAGGGTCTGGGACTGACTACACTTACCCAAACTGAATCATCTGAGCTGAATCTCAGGGTATGTTTGGCTATTCTAGTTCCCACCACCATGGGAATCACATAGTCCCCACCACCAGGCATTTTCAGGGACTATTCTGTACTTGGAGGACAGACCAAATAGATTCTGGATGGAAGCTGCCAAGCTGAATATTGCTCCTTTTTGGGAAAGGGGCAAAAATTTCTTTTCTTTCACCCACTCTTAAAGAGGTTTTAAAAAGCAGTCCTAGTTTATAACTCTGGGCTTGGGAATTTCCCAGTTGTACAATCCATCAAAGGCCTTTAAGAGATTAGAGATCAATTTTTCAAGCTATCAGATCTTGGGGCCCTAGGGCATCCTGAAGCAATAAACTCCCATGCTGTGGGTGGGGCTAAAACTCACTAGCAAATGCATTTTCAATTTTTAAGACATTCCAAAGCATTTTACAAACCCCTTATGAGAAATTAAGTAGTAGGAAGTGGGACAATTAAATGTGGAGTTAGATTGATTATGAACACAGCCTTGGCCCATGACCTCCCTGGGAAATTGTTAAGGGGCTGCCCCATGGCATCCACCATCCACCTTGTCCCTGCCCACTGCTGCCTTCCCACCCCATCCCAGACTATTTAGTCATGTGTGGTCAGCAGTCAGGCAGACCAGCATAGGTGCAGACCCACAGGGAGGCACAAGCCCCTGGCTTTCTGCCATGGCAGCCAGCACTGGGAGTAAGGCAGCTCTTGCTAAAAAGCCTTGAAAAAGTGGCTTTGCTGCACTTGGTGCTCAGCCTGGGAACCCCTGTCTTGGCAGGGTCCTGCTTTAAGCCCTTGCCCTGAAACCCAGCCCTCCCAGCTTGGATCAGGTCTAACAAGCCTGGGTGCACAGTGCAGATGCAGAGAAGTCTCACACCCTGGCCCACTCTCTCCTGGGATTATGTATTATGGGGCCCATAAGAGAATGCATTTAGAATAGATAACCAGAAGGGGGCATTAAACAGGTTTTAATTCATAGTTTGACTCATAGTTTGACTCACTAATATTTCTTCTCCTGCCTATATTTGCCAAAATATGTTGCTGGATTTTCTCTAGGTTCTTGGCTAAGTTGCATGCTGTTATGGACAGGGGGGAAAAGACCAAATAGGGCCAGTTTAAATGTTAAGTTTCAATTTAGATTGCAGTAAAAATTTTTCGTAGTCAACAAGATTCTTGAGTCAATATATAGAAATGGTGACAATATTTTAGGATATGAATAAAATATAACTTTTGTGGTATGTGTGGGTTGATGCATCACATCATAAATGCTATTTCATACAGTACAATTTAATGAACAAATAACTAAATCCCAGAAAGTTTACTGTATGTCTTTTCTTTAAGTCTATATAGTCTCATAAAATTGAGATAGAAAATAAAACATCATGTGTTTTGTTTATATTTCTGAAATGCCAGGACAGAGGAATATTATTTTCATGAACCAAGGAAAACAGGTTGTTTGTGGATTTTTCTCCATTAGCCAATGGCAGGAATGCTATCAACTTTATTCTTTGATATTTGACACTCACAATATCTACCTATAATTAATATAGCTCACCTGTTGAACCCATTATTTTACATATTTTTAAAGGTGCAAATACTACATGTTTCTTTTAGGATGCTCAAGGTCTGTTTAGAATATTTTACAATCTTACCATCAATGATGAAAATACATTCAAGAAATGGATTTACCACCTTATACTCAGGGATGCATGAAAGCATGTACTAAAGTAGAATTACAAGGGTGTTTTAGGCTCCCTAAACGGGATCTTGGTGTTTAGATCTACACATACTAAAGCAATAGCTCAATAAGTCTGGCTCACTCATAAGTCATTTCCATTAAATGAACAATATGCAGATCCACCTGTCAGAGCTGTAATATACTTTTCTCCCTCACAACAACATAAACAATAGACATTAAAATATACATTTCCATTTAGTTTGTCTTCTTAATTCTAATTAAGGTTTCTGAATAATCTATAATAGAATCTTCAATAACTGGATTTCAATTACTTTTGAAAATGGAGGAAGTGAAAAATAGATAAAGAATCGTAGAAAGTAGAAAAGAAATTCCTGAATTGTTATATAAAATTTCAATATACATTGTATATTTTCCCCATTTTATATGATGACAAAGAGAAGAAATCATTTGAGTTTAGGACTGATAGAAATTTATTTTTTATTCTTCCTATTTTTCAGTGATACTCATACATAAGCCTTAAATGAGACACTATTTCATGACTATTCAAAAACTTTTGTGTGCTGTATTGGTGTCAGTGTTCCTTTGGTTAAGCTGTTTGCTTCCACACCCATTGTGGCCTAGTTAATAAACAGTTAAACACCCCTGATCTTATCATCCCCAGAGTTTAAACTCAGATCTATGGCCACCACCCAACCACCTTCATGCTTGAACCAGAACAAACAGGTGACCCCAATTGATAAGCTAAGCCTCATCATGGCCCACAGACTGCCAGTACATTTCCCTTTATGGGGGCCTTTGCAATAAATAACCAATCATTGACAACTGTGGGAAATCTGTTAACACTCAGCCAGAATCAAAGAAAGGATAAGCTCATGGTCTTTGTTATTCTGCTTATGTGATCCCCAACTGCTGGTTGAGCCAAGGAAGTCTATTGTGCTTACTTTGATACTCAGGGCACCTCCAACTCTCTCTGGAATATGTGAGTAACAAATTATCTTTCCTCATGCATTTATGGTCTCACTTCCATGTTATGTCACATATAACCTCCACCAGTAAACATACTTAAAATCCAACATAACTAATTCATTAAAAAATCATATCAAATGAGTTAGTATGGCTTTAGACATCATGTACATTTTCTTATTGACATCTCATGCATTTATGTAGTTTAAGAAAACCATATTGATATTCCAAAGATATATGAAAGAGAAAAACACATGAGAGAACCCCCTTATTCAACAACAAATTAGAGTATATCTTTTAGCTTTGGACATCCAAAACACAATTGCTCGGTCTGCAGCAATGGGAAAATTGGCCCACAGAGAATGTATGTTTTGCTGCTAACTCCATATGTCTTCTCTTTCTTATTATGTGATGAATGAAAATTATTGCACTTGGTCATGTTGTTTCTTCCATTGTAGAGAAGATATCTTTTCTCCTGAGCCCTAAGCTGTACAGTGATCTAGAAGAAACCAATCCAAAACCAGGTTGTAAATATCATGGCTGTAAAGGAAGAATATAGGAATAATAATATTTAGATGCCAGGCATTCATTCTCAAACATCATTGGAAATCCCAAATAGGGCAGATGGAATACAAGAAGAAAGGGAGTTTAGGCCTATAATAATGAGTTTGATGAAAGCTGAGAACATCAGGGATAACAACTTGCTAATCTAAGGTCTACTGTTGTTAATATGTGACCCATAGTTTGGGGCTGATTGTCACATTTCCCTTTAAGGTAAGTCATTATGCAGATTCTAGGGTGGGGGTAAGCAGTTTCCATTAGAGATGATATCATTGGTATATTGCTGGGTCATGCACTGTTCTCAGGGCTTCATGTGCATGATCTTCTGTATTCCTCATCTCACTCTATGAGGTAAGGACTAGGACTAATACCCTTATACATGTGAAAAAAAGTGGAAATTCCATGTATGAGTGGGTGAACTGAGACATGAGGGGAAACAGAAAGAGAGGTGGTGGTGGATATGATCCTGGGAGGAATGGAAGGGATCACAAGTACAGTGCAGTGTGGCATCATATTTTCCAAAGTGCAAATAGACCCCTTTGCTCCCGTTTTGGCAGCTCAGGATCAGAATGACACAGCCAATTCAATGGAAACAAAAATAGTGAATTAGAATGTGGAGGCCAAAATATCAGTCAGAAGTCAATTTGAAGGAATTGTTTATGCTATTAACTGAAATATTCCCTTTAAAAAAACTTTGAGGATAAAAAAGGAATATTTTAAGTATGTGATGATTAGAGGGTCAAGAACCCCTCAAGAACATATGTAGTACCTAGTTAAAGAAAACAGCCCAATATGTCAAGCCCTCAATATTATTCCAATAATTATTAATCTTATTTTTCAAAAAGTGAAACTTAGTGTTTACCATAGGTCTCAATAGGAGGGGGAGAGTAGAAT
Organism: Cabassous unicinctus; assembly: GCA_029593785.1. Lineage (NCBI taxonomy): Eukaryota > Metazoa > Chordata > Mammalia > Cingulata > Chlamyphoridae > Cabassous > Cabassous unicinctus. The sequence goes on from JAQZBX010000014.1 coordinate 143,926, forward strand.
AGAATGAATGGAACATAGGGCTTATTTAGAGCATTAGAAATGTTCTGCATAATCTTGCAATAACTGATACTAACCATTTTAATTTTTGTCTAAATGTATTAAAAAGTCCAAAATGTCGACCATAATATAAGCCATTGGCCATGGTTAGTAGAAAAGCATCAATATTTGTATATCAATTGTAACAAATGTACCATCTACATGTAAAATGTTATTAATAGGAAAGAGGAGAAAAAGGAGAGGGCATTGGGTATATGCGAATTCCTTATAATTTCTAAGTGACTTTTCTGTAAATTAAAGCTGGTTTGAAGAGAAAATGGGGGAAAAAAAGACACTGGGGTGATATATGGAAGAAAATGTCACTGTACATACAAAACAGTTCTTACAGTGATGAAAGACTCAATGTGTAAAATATTTTTTATTATTTCAAATATTTTTTTGTATTTTATTTGTATTGAAAAATATTATTATTTCATTTTCTTATTAATTTCATTTGGTTATTTTGTTGGCTTCATTTTTGGAGAGGTTTTGGATCACAGATGGTTCAAAACTGTGGCAGGGGAGGCTCACTGGTGCTGGTTGTCAGTGGTGGGGATATACATGGGGTGGGGTTCACCTGGGGCATGCCTCTAAGGCATATGAATATGTTCAAGTGTTCATGGGGCAATGTCTCAGTGGGTGGAGACGCAAATGATAACAAAAAGAATATTGAATTCCCATCCTGGCAAGTTCTGCTAAATTCCTTAATAGTACAGCAAGAATCCCCCAAGTACAAGGGCAGTGCTGAGTGAAGGAAGACAGACCATTACACCTGGCCCTTGATATTGATGGTTGTACTTACAAACCTATTCTTGTGAAATTGAAACAGCATAGTATTATATATTGCCTAAGTGTTCCCTCTTGAAAGCCTATTTGTTGCTTGAATGTGGTGTATCTGTAAGCCAAACTCAGTATATAATTGTACTTCATTCCCACCAGCATGGGACAGGACTTCCAGGGATAAACCTCTCTGCTCATTGAGGGATTATTACCAAACACCAACTAGCAATACATCTGGAAAAAGACCTTGATCAAAAGGGGGAAATTTTAAAGACAAATGAGTTTTATGGCTAAGAAATTTCAAAGTGAGTTAGGAAATCATCTCAGAGGTTAATCTTATGCACAACTCAGCAAGATCTCATTGATTGCCACAGTACACAGTGCCTCAAATAGCAAGGCTCCTGAGGGCTCTAGAGACATCCAGACCCTATAAGCAGGGGATACAGCTCAGGAATTTGGCACCCTGTCCATGGACCTTACTTTTGAATTTATGCTCCCCATGTAACAGAGTTAGACTCATGGGTCTTCTACCCCTTTTATTTGAACCAATCATTAGCATTATCCTTGTTAAATATATGACCCAGAGACTTAAATCTCTGGTCCATCCATGTGCCAGTTGAGTCCTGAATCTCGGCAGAGTTGCAAAACCTAGTCTCCAGTTCATTGGACTCACCCAGGACAATTAACAAGTGGATGATATTGGAAAACATGCATCCCAAGGAACAGACAGTGTCTGCAGCAGCAAGAAAATAGTTCCATCAATCTGCCCTATGGGATCTAAGTCCCCTCTCATTTGGAAACACAGGGGACATAACCATCCCAAAATCCTCAGATTGTTGAATGAACAATGGAGTAAAATAACTTATTATTATTCTACTATAGACTTATTTTTATTCTAGCAATGGAAGAACTTTTATCATTGATAAAAACACAATGACCACCAAGGGTTCTGAGGGGAAGGAGTGGTAAGAAGAGGTGTAATATGGGGACTTTTTAGGGACATAGGGTTTGTCTAGCATGACATTGCAATGATGGATTAGGCCATTATATATTTTGTCATAATCTACAAAGTTATGCAGGACAGAGTGTAAACTATAGTGTAAACTATGGTCCAGGATTAGTAGCAATGCTTCAATATGTGTCCATCAATTGTAAGAAATGTACCACACTAATGAATAATATTGCTAAGGTGGGAAATGGTAGGATGGGGTGGGAATGGGGCATATGGGTATCCCCTACATTTTTTATGTAACAATAATGTAATCTAAATCTTCTTTAAAAATAAAAAAAATTAATAAAACAGGTGAGTGAAGATAATAAAGGAATTGCTTATAGTTCAAAAGTCCCCAACAAAAGCAGTCATATTTACAGTGTGAAAATTCAGAGATTGAGTGTGTGATTCACAAGCATCAGCTGAAAATCTGATTACTGCCTAAAGAACATGAATAATATGAAAAATAACTTCACAGAAAATCAATGCAGGAGAGAAAATCTACCTTAAAATTAAATGAGGCAATCAACAAATTTTATGAAAACAAGAGCTATACACAACAAATGTGTGACTCCTACAGGAAAAGAACCAAACACCTGGAGAAAAAAATGGAAAACACCATTTCCTTCCATCATGGTGGTTTATCTCCCATGAGGAAAGTGCTCAAGAAAGTTGTTTGGTAGTTCCATTAACAGAGGGGAAACTGAAAGATTTATGAAAGAATATGGTCACAGCAGGCAAAAAGGGACAGAATTAGAGTTTACAATTCAGTATTTTCCAAGTGGTCCCTGTGTTCCTCCTACCACATTCAGACCAGGGCAATACCCCAAGAGGTTTGGGACACCCTCAGGATCATCATGTCCCAGGGGAGTAGGAGAGTTCAGTTCTGAGGCACAGTATCCTAAAGTAAAGTGCAGGTTTGAGTCAGGTTTACCACTAAATCTGGAATATCCCTGAGCAGAGAAGAATATTTAAGATATTTCATCTCTTAAAAAAAATTCTGACTGATGATTTTTCAGTTGAATTTATGAATTGATGCTCATTTTACACACTGAAATGTTATATATTAACATATATCATATATTATAAAATATATAAATGTTATATATATTCCCAAGATAATGTTTCCAGAATATGGTTTAAATATAATTTTCATGAGTGCTGCATTTTCACTTCAGTGGACCACCTAGAGATAAATCTTGGAAGGATGGTATTTTAATTTAATTGATTGGTCCACTATTACTAAACCATACTTGAAAGTTGACATGGCCAAGGGAAAACCTTAAAATATTAAAGAACACTTCTATATGACATAATGTGTGATATGAAATATGTAATATTTACCTCAATAAATAAAATAATTTATCTCAATAAGTGTTAATTTGTGGTTCAGGATCTTTCTGTTGTTTTAAAAAATAGTTCACCAAGTGCATTTAAGCAGTGCCATGGTTTAACCCACCCCACATACCTAAGTATTTTTGGATATAATCCTGGCAAAATTTGCAATAGAATAGCTGTATTCTCATTTCCCTGGTAAGGAACCATCTCCTTGGATGTGAACTTCTTTCTGTAGTCTGGAAGCCTGATCCTGTATACAGAAAACACAGAAATCCCTCATCCCTAGGAGCATATCCCACTTTTGTATATTGTCACAAAATGTGAGAGATTGACACAAAAGGTGAGAGATTGTCAGAAAAGGTTAGTTGGCATCTCATTAAGTATATACTCATTAAGTATATACTGTATATACAGATGTTGTTCATCTGAGGTCTGTCAAAGTTTAAATGGGATATGAGCAAATCTCTAAAATAAATGAAAATATTGGAGATTGTATTTTAAATCTTTGTGAGCCAATAACAAAAGGACAAAATTCTTGTGCAAAACTGCATGGGCACAGTGCAGATTGAGCAGAAATAGCCTTTAAAGAGATCTTTTAAATATGTATTTTACAGTTAAGCTTATTTTATAAGAGGATGAATATTATAAGTAACATTAGTGAGTTCTGTGTTTTTGTGTTCAACTGTCTATTTGTGTCTATTTATTCAGTGTGTATTTTATATCAAATTACTAAATATTTCACAACCATCAATTCTCCCACATTTTTCTCAAAATGAAGGTCCTGGGGGTAGTGCTGTGCAGATCAGGGAGTTTAGAAAAACCTTTTTTCTTCTCCCAATAGGTTCTGTGAAAATAAATAGAAACTATTTTTTTTGTTTTTATGAAAGACATAAATATTAATATACAAGAAGAATAACACACATCAAACAGAATAAATTTGAATAGATCTACCCAGAGACACCTACTATTCAAGTAACAAATATTAGAGATAAAGAGAGATTTCTGAAAGTTGCAAGAGAAAAGCAAAGCATTATATAAAGGATCTGGATAAGATTAAGTTTGACCAACTCATCAGAAACCATGGAGGCCTGAAGAATGTGTCATGATGTAGTTAAGGTACTGAAAGAGGAAAACAGCCCACCATGAATTCTGTACTTCAAAAATTAGGGTGAATTCAAAGTCTTCACAGTCAATCAAAAGTGGATAGAATACATTAGTGAAAAACTAGAATTGCAAGACAATTTCAAAATGGGTGGTGAACCTGAGTGCCAATAAATTATTATTTATTAAAAAGACACATTTATTTAGGTACTGCATATTTTTCTTTGTCCTTCGGTGTGCTAGCATACAGCTATTTAGTCCTAAAAGAGGAAAACAGGCTGTATTTATCAGGAAAAATAGATAACTGAAACTATGTTCAATTTCTGTTTCTGTTTATTTTATTTTTGTTATCATCATTTACAGAATCAAAAAGCATTTTAAGTTTTGATTTTTACTGACTCACTGTGTCTCAATTTCTTCTGCTATGAGTACTACAGTCAGATGGCTAAGAGTCAACTGCTTCAATTTGGTTTCATCTAAATAGACTCATCGAAGGTCCTATGAACAAATGAACCCACAGTTTGTCTGTTAAGAACATCTACAATGTTTCTATATATAAATGGGTTCACACATACAAGATCTGGGTTTGGGACTTGAATATGCCTCTAGTGGGGCACATGATTCAATCCCCAATAGATACATAGATAGAAGATATGTCATAGATACATATGTACATATATACTTACATACACATACATAGAAAGTATCATGCTAGGAATGAAGGAAGAAATTATCAGATTCCACCAACTTTCATTCACATTTGGAATTACATTTGGGATTTGACAAATTAAAAATCAGATTATTCCTACAAGTTACATAAAAGCTCATAACCTGTCCATCTGACTTATAATGTGAAGCTAATAGTCCAAACACCACCTACCAAGAGAGGCATTCACAACTCTCTAATTACTGTCACATAAATCCCTGGGGCAGTCTAAATATTGAATCTATTGTCTCTGGATGCAGCAGATTGGAACAGTAATCACTGCCTGATGCAAAGTAAGTGATCTAGCATAGCAAGTTTAAGCTATGGAAGGTGTAAAAAAATGCTAGTTCTCAGAACCCATTATGTTATTCCCATGGAGAGTTTGAATTCAAAGCAAGGAAAGCAAGCTGGAGTGTGTGAGTTGCTACCAGGTGTTCAGTCCTTTGAACAATTCTTTCTTATACTGAGGATGCTGAACAGTGAGTGGCAGTTTATTGCGATGGTTAAGATTCTGAGCTCTGTAATCAGAATGTATTGATTTGAAAACTTGTTCTGCCACTTACCAACGTGATAACTCTGAGGAAATAACTTACTTGACTTCTATGTAACCCTGTTTCTCCATCTGTACAAGGGAGAATAGAAAATTATTGCTTCATAAAGACAATGATCAGATACAATAAAAAAAAATAGTTGTGAAAATTTCACCATGTTAACATGCTCAAAAAATACCTGAGGATTTTATTTCCATTTTTATTATATTTCATGTAACACAATCCCAATTACTGAGATATGCATTCACTGTGGTCTGAAGAAAACTAAGTTCCACCTTATAGTGCAAAAAATTCAGGAAGAATAGAGATTATTTATATTCTACATAAACCTTCCTCATACATCATTTTATCTCATTTCTTCTGACTAAATCTTCTAATGCATCTCACTTTTTATTTAAATTTTTTTATTTTTTAAAAGATACTTAGATTAAAAAATGTTACACAAAAAATATAGGGATTCCCATATGCCCCAAACCTCACACCTCCCACATTTTCCACACTAGTGTGGCACATTCATTACAATTCATAAACACATCCTGGGACTTTGCCACTGAGCTTGGACCATAGTTCACATTGTACTCTACACTCTCTCCCACACAGTACTGCATGTTAGGTGATGATATAAAATGGCCTATATCTGTTGTTGCAATATCATTCAAGATGATTCCCAAGTTCGAAAAAGCCCATGTATTAAAACTTTTTTTCCCACTCCCTGCCCCCAGAGCCTCCAGTGGTCACTACCTCCATATCAATGTTATAATTTCTACCAATGCTAGAATAACAATATGTCTATAGTAGAATACCAGTAAATACACTCTAGCCCATAATTCATTCCCCAATCCTGAGGTTTCTGAGATGGTGATGTCTATTCCACCTCTAATTGAGAAGAAGCTTCAATCCCATACAGCTGCTGGGTGGGACTCTCTTGCTTGCAGTTGTTGGCTCTCTCATTTCCTTGGTATGGTGGTTACCAATCCTAACCTCCTTTTTAGTTTTCCTGTGTGAGTCCAATGAACTGGGGAACAGGTGTTGCAACTCCACTGAGGTTCCAGGCCCAGCTGGTACATGGACACCAGAAAGATTCCAGTCTCTTGAATGTACACCTACAAACTCCAGCACCAAGTATAGGTTGATATAGAAGGGACAGATGAGCCATGTATAGGGAACACATAATTGAGGCAACTCTGTCAATCTCAGGAGCACAAACTCCAAAGTAGGGCCCACTGGCTAGGCACCAAACCCTGGAGCTATCTGCCCTGACCATAGGACCTGGATGTCTCCAGAGCCCTCAGGTGCTCCATTATTTGGGGTAGTATCCAGTTTGGCAGTCTATGAGACCCTGCTGAGATGTGCATAAGCGTTACCTCTGGGATGACCTCCTAACTCACTTTGAAGTCTTCTAGCTATATAAACGGATTTGTTTTTACCTTTTCTCCCTTTTACCAGAGGTGTTTTTCCAGTTGCATTGCTGGCTGGTGCTTGGTATAATACCTCGGTGCCAGAGAGCCTCATTCCCAGGAGTCATGTTCCATGCTGGGGGGAAGGTAACACATTTATATGCTGTCTGGCTTAGAGGGAGACCACATTTGAGCAACAAGAAGGCTCTCAGGAGACAACTTTTAGGCGCCCCACATTAGGCTAAGTTTCAACTTCAAGACCAAAGGCTCGTAAGCATAGTTGTCAATATCAAGGGCCCATCAATGGATCATCCTCTTTCACCAGTCATTGCCCCTGCACTTGGAGGACTGTTGCTGCTCCATTAGAGAATGTGGCAGAGCTCTCCAGGATGGAAATTCAATATGTTCTCAATTATTGTGTGAGTCTTCACCCACTGTGACAATGCCCTATGAACATTTGAACATATTTATTTATCTTATATTTATGCCCAGGTGAAATTCCTCCAATGTATGCCCCATCACTGACACCCTACATCAATGATCCTTCCCTGCTCCAGTTGTAACCCTTCTGTGATCAAAACATCTTCAAAAATGAAGCCACTAAAATAACCAAATACAATTAATAGGAAAATGATAGTTTTAAATATAAGAAATAAAATACCTAAAAATTAAAAAAAACTAAAAATAAAATAAAATTAAAAGATTGGAATATTAAAAAGTAATGAAAACTATTTTTAAAAATTCTTTTGACATTTTGCCTTTCCTTACTGTAATATCTGATGTCCTGTATGTTCAGTGGCATTTTCTTGCATTTATTCCCCAGTGTCTTACTTTTTTCATTTTGTTTTCAAAGCAGTTTTACATCACACTAAAGTCCAATACATAATTCAGAGGACTCCCATATACCCAACATCGTGCCCCTTTTCTCCCTTTCTGTATTAATACCTTTTTATATGTAGATGGTACATTTGTTACAACTGATATACAAATAGGGAAACAAAGTTGCTAACCTTGGTCAATTATTTACATTATGGTTTGCATTTTAGACCATACACTTTAACAAATTTTGATGATATTTAACTTGTCCTGTGTCACTCATTGCAAGATCACGTAGAACACTTCCATTGCCCACTAAATACCCCCTGTTTCACCTACTCTATTCCTCCTTCCCCCTCCCTCAGGGCCCACGGTGACCCACTGGCTTCACTAGTTGGATGACAAATTTCATAGTTACTTGCAACAACTCTGAGGTCTTGACACACTGGTTTATTCTCTCCTATTAGGAACTGCCCATGTTCTCATGGTACTTCCACCCCTCAGTTTATGAACAAATTGGTCCTCCCCAGAATGGGAGTCCAACTCCTTCCCGCTTATTATGTGGGTCTCCACCCACTGATACAATACGTTATGAGAAAATGATCACTCATACACTCTCTAGAAGCCTGCTCCAGGTGCACCCTGACCTGAATGCCCCACCCTCCAACACCCTAAACCAGTAACTCTTCCTTGTGATATTGCCTTAAGTGCATTCCCAACTTTGTACTTTCAACCATATACCTGCCACTCCCTAGTAATCACATTGTCCCTCCCCCAAACCATCCCCAGATCCCTGGACCTTCCAACCTACCTTCCCCAATCTACCCACCTGTCAAACATGCACCACCAAACACAATAATATCACTTCCTTTCTGTCATATCCCTTCAATGCACAAGTACACACTTTCACCTTACTAAAGATTGCGTCCATATGGGCATTGGCTCACAACTTTCTTCTCCCTTTCTATTTAATGTATCTCTTCTAACAAAACTTCTATGTACTAGAAGGTTGAGTAAGAGCCTTTTGGTTGCATAATGAGCAACCAAAATAAGAAGCTTGTGATTTCAGTAGCCCATTCCCATGAACACCATTCTCAATGTCAGCCATGAGAGTTGGAATCAACTTCTTCCAACTCCTGTTAATATGTTATATTAACCTCTTCACATGAACTACAATGTTCTTAATGGCATCTAGAATACTGAATCTTTACACAAGGTTTTCAATTGAATTTGCCCAGATCCATCAAAGAAATCATTATCAATATCAGGATATAACCTTAGAAAATATACTTTATAAATAGTAAGACTTGAAAGTTGAAAGTACTCCATGAACTATAGGCTATAGAATGGATGTTATGTTAGCAGATATGGAAATATTTATGTCATTTTACATATCTATCATAGCTCTTGGGTGGTCAGGTACATTGTCAATGAGCACCTATATTTTTAAAAAATTCTTTTTTCTGAGAAATAGCTCTCAAGAGTGGGCTTAAAGTATTATTAAACAACATTGTAAAGACATATTTTGTCATCCAGTTTTGTTTTCCAATTTAGAGAGCACAGGCATAATAAGGTTAGCATAATTCTTAATGGCTCTAGGATTTTCAAATTGGATTCAGTTTAAACTCACCAGCTTCATTAACCCCAAAAAGAGAGTCAGCCTTTCCTTTGATGATTTGAAGACAGTCATTGGCTTCCCCTCTTTAACTATGAAAAAAAGGCTCTTCATCTATATTTCAAATCTGTTGTTTAGTGTAGCTTCCTTCATTGATGAACTAAACTAGGTCTTCTGGATCACTTGCTGCAGCTTCTACATCAGCACTTGCTGCTTCACCTTGCACTTTTATGTTTTGCAGCTTGATATTTCAAATATCATGAACCAATCTCTGCTAGCTTCAAACATTTCTTCTGCATCTTCCTCACCTCTCTCAGCCTTCATAGAACTGAAGAGAGTTAGTGACTTACTCTTCATTGGGATTTGACTTAAGGAAATGTGCCTGTTCCATTTTTCATCTTCTATCCAGACCACTAAAACTTTTTCCTTATCAACAATAAGGCTGTTTCTCTTTCTTATTCATATATTCCCTGGAGCAGCACATATAATTTCCTTTAAAACCTTTTCCTTTGCATTCATAACTTGCATGTTTGGCACGGGATGTTTAGCTTGTGGTCTATTTTGGTTAAGCCAATTTATCATTTAAATTTACCATCTTATATAGGCATAGTGTTAGGATTACCAAAACAATTACAATAATACCATCAAAGATCATAGATCACAGATCAATATAACACATAGAATAAAAGTGAAAAAGTTGAAATATTTGAGGAATGCCAATATGTGACACACAGACATGATGTGAGCACATATTATTAGAAAAATAGCACCCATAGAATAGCTACATGCATGTTTGCCACAAACCTTCAATTTGTGGGGAAAAAAAATGCAGTATCTGTGAAATGCAATAGAATGAAGTGCAGTAAAACATGGTATTCCTCTATTGGCAAAGCTATTTTATCATTTTAGTAATTTTAAATTGTATTTTAAAATAAGGCAATATAGAGATTTCCTGATATTCTTGCTTTCCTTTCATTAGAGTTGCAGTCCATAAAGAGAAACAATGATTACTAACATAAATTTAGTATATGCCTATCATAAATAGTCTACACAATTTTCAGAGTAAAGTGGCCATGTAAAAGTACAAAAGCTTTACTAAAAGTGAAGGTCATATATGATGATGTAGTTTAAGGATAAAAATTAAAAGTCATAATCAATTTCTCTTCTTTATAGAGAGTAGGACAGATCATTTTATCTGCTAAAAATCATATCTATAATTTTTTCACTCAAAGTAGACATTTTTTTGCATTTGCCATAATGTCTAAACTATGGAAACATATTGGATTCTTAATATAATTGACAAATACCCCATATTAACCATTTATTCTTTCAATAAACATTCATTGAACATATGGAGATTTCATGATCCTATCACCACTCAATATCAAACACTATATAGTTTTGACAAAATTTTTGATCTATAAAATTGCTTCTAAGTTGCTTCCAACTCTTTCTTATATGTAAATCAGTAACTATGCTCTGTGAAATATCAATACCAACATTAAAACTCACAGATATGGAAGAATTGAATAAGCAAACTCACCAAATTAGAGTCCAGAATTTAGTTTATCAGGGGACTGTGTAGGGATAGAGAGCAGGGATTTAAATCTCAAAATGACCAAAGCTCTATTTTAGACAGTGGGGAAATTTTGGTAATGAATGAAAGTGTTTGGTGTACTGCATTGAGAATGTAATTAATGGCACTGATTTGTAAATTTGAATGTTGTTTAAAGGGAAATTGTGAGTTGTATTTATGGTACTGCAAAAAAAAAAATGAAGGAGTCAGGAGAGCAGGGGCAGAAGTCCTACCTGGTCCTTTTTCTTTTCTCTTAAGACTAATCAAGTGTCAATATCTTTGCCCTGGACATTATTTAAAGGGAGTGGCATTAAGATTTTCTCCTTTTACCTGTGTATTTGTCAATGATGTCATTAATCAGGCTAAGGAAATGTCCTTCTATTTCTTAGTTTTTAAGTGGTTCAACCAGAAATGGCTTTTGGTTTTGCCCACATCTTTTTTACACTTGGGACATTATCATATATTTTCACTTCTGGCCTATTTAGTCTATCAATATGATTTTTCTGTTGATTTATTTTCTTATCTTAAAACAACCAAGATTTTGACAGTTAAATGCCACAGGTGATGTATTATCTAGTAAGATAATATGAAATTAGAGTTGATAAAATTATCTTAAGAATTTTGCTGCATTATTCCTCCAGAGTATTGTCCTGAACAAAGGTGAGGTGGAACCAGAGCCTGAATCAGGTGCTGGCTACTGAGTAGGAAGCAGAGGTGGGGAGAATCCCTGACTTCATTTCTTAGACAATCATTTGTTGTTGGCTGCAGGCCATAAAAAACACATACAAACTTAAAATGTCTGGAATGTGCCAAAGAGCCACACTTTGCAAATCCTGTTGTATAATAAAAATAAAATAGATTTAAAATTGAAGATAAATTACATGATAAATGATATGAATAGATAGATAACCTTCAAAATGCATAGTATTAAGAATCATTTTGGTAACCACATATATAATTTTATATTATTATTTAATGTTTTACTCCATGCATATCATTTCTTGAAAACATTTTCTAAGAACTAGGATATCTTATATTCCTTTATGTTTTTAATTTATTTTATATTTGCATCTGGACCTAGCATGCAACACATGATCAATAAATATTTGTTGTATATTAATGAATGCATTTTGATCCATCTGAAAACTTAATGTATGTTAGAACTCTTCAGAAGGTTAATATGTCTTATACTTTTTTCCTATATCTTCCATTCTTTTTCTGTGATTCAAATTTTTACTCCATTGAAATGAAAGAATGATAAATGTGTAAAATAAATAGATAAATCAATGCACAGCATACAGATGCTACCATAAAGCTCTACAAACAAATAAAAGGAATCAACATGCTGTTGTTTATACAGGCAAACAACTTCAAAGACAAGAGAAATTATTAAGGCAGCCAGTTGATATTAATAAAATAAGATAAACACATAAGTAGCTTTAAACTGGCACCTAATTTTTCAAACTCAGATAAAGGTCCACTGCACAGATTTACATCTGAATAATATTAGGAAACTTGGAAGATAAAGACAATATTCCTAGCTTTGTGAACACTAGGACAAGAATGGAGATCTAATGAATGGTGTTTGGTTTTGTTTCTTTTTATAAAAAAAAAATAGGGAGCTATTCTCTTAACAGAGATATTGTTTACAGTAGCAAAACTGATTCAAACAGAGAAAAGAAATACATCACATATAGGACTTAATTGATTGTAGGGTTAAAATTGCCAATTAACAATTTCCAGCAGGGCCCAGCATGTGCAGTTTGAAATTGAAATCCTCTCTAATTACAATCCACTTTCCCATAAGATCCCTGGCAAAACCAACAAAAATTTCTTGAGGGAATAAAAGGCTTCATATGGAGAAGGATATCTGCACGCAGACACTCGCGTGTCCACACACACACACACACACACACACACACACACACACACGAGTCCAGAGCTCAGAGCAGAAAAGAGTCAAAAGCGCTTGTGCATAAAGGAAAACTGAAGAGAACCTGCTGCAAAGATGGTAACAGTGTAACAGGGTAGGCAGCCATAGATCCGAGAGATAATTTGAAATCAGGCCATAGGATGCACAAGGACACATCCCACATCAAGTTAGAAGTTAGGTTATCCTATCTTTGAACAGCAGACACCTCTGCTCCCGGCCGGTAACCCCTACTTCACTTACTTTCTTCCAGGACCAGGAACATCAACACCAGCGCCCAAGATCCATTCACATCTTACCTGTCCATGGTGAGATACAGGACATCAAAGAAGCCAGGCTGCTAGTGCAGGGAGGATGGAGGTTTGACAGCCTCTTCGCCCTCCTATCTTGAGACTCTTTGTCCGTTCCTGTTCAGCGTCCTGTGCCACGATAAAACCTGGCACCGGTAACCCACACCCTTGCCTGTGAGGCCTCAAGCCTTCACCAGCCTCCTGGTGCTGTGGAAAGGACAGTGCCCCTGACTAACCTGCACACAGATTCTTAAACCCATACTCTCAGGTGCTGGTTTGCCCTCACAGGAGAACATGCTAGTTCCTCCTTAGATCTGTGAGGAAAGCTGAGAAAGAGATAGAGATTAATGTTATAAAGGAGATTCCCCTCTGATTCTGCCACTCTGACAGATTTGCATAAGCAGAGGGGAGGGACTTGGCACATAATACAAGCCCATGGGTTCAGTCACCATCCACAGGCTGATGGTGGCCAAGGAGTCTCATCACAGACCTCTTCCAGGTTCAGGCACATAAATCTAAATTCCTATGGAAAAGCTGCCTCAGGACCTAACAATCCAACAGGTCCCACAAGGACATGGCATTGTTCAGATGTCTGCTTAAAGAATTCTCTACACCATAATTTCCCTAATTCCCTCATTATCTAAGCCAGAAGATAGCAGATGCCTTGACTCTCCACTTAAAACCCACTGTCTTTAAATCAAATAAACATGTCTTTTAAAAATAGTCTTCAAGTCCACTTATTCTCTAAAGGCAATACATGCATAGATAACCTTGCCTCCCTATCAGTGTTATGACCACAATGTCTAGCTTTTCTCTTCCATGCTCCTTTTTTAATTAAATAAGATGAGGGCTTACAGAAAAACCATGCATAAAACACAGAGTTCCTCTATACCATCCTATTATTAACACCTTGCACTGATGAGGTACATTTATTAAAATGATTAAAGAACATTTTTTTAAATTGTGCTAGCAATCCTAGTCCATATTATACATTAAGGTTTAACGCTAAGGTTGTAGAGTCCAATAGATTTTTAAATTTTTATTTCAGTAACATATACAACCTAATATTTCTCCCTTTAACCACATTCATATTTATAACTCATTGCTGCTCATTACATTTACAATGTTGTGCTACCTTCAGCAACATCCACTACCAAAACTTTCCCATCAACTTATATAGAAACTCTGTACAATTAAACATTAATTCCCCCTTCCCTACTTCCATCTCATCACCAGAAAACCTATATTCTTGATTCTGACTCTATGAGTTTACTTATTCTAATTATGTCTTATCAATGAAATAACACAAAATTTCTCCATTTGAGCCTGACTTGTTATATTCAACATGATGTTTCATAGCTCATCCATGCTGTTGCATGGATCAGAACTTCATTTATTTTTAGGGATGAATAATATTACATAGTATGTGTATTCCACATTGTGTTTATCCATTGGTCAGTGAATGGACACGTGCATTGCTACCATCATTTGGAATTTGTGAATAATGCCACTTTATATGTCAGTGTAAAAATATCTGTTTGAGTACCTGCTGTCAATTCTTTTGCATATATACCTAGAAGTAGAATAATTGGGTCATACGGTGATTCTGTACTTAACTTTCTGAGGAACAACCAAACTGTCTTCCATAAGAGCTTCACCATTTTGTACCCACACCTGCAAAGAATGAGGTTCCTATTTCTCCACATCCTCTACAATACATGTAATTTTCCATTTTTTTAATAGTATCCATTCTAGTGGGTGTGAAATGTATTTCATTATGGTTTTCATTTGCCTTTTCCTAATGGTAAATGTTACTATTTTTTTGTGATTAATATATATTCTTTAGAGATAGGTCTAGTAAAGTCTTTTGCCCATTTTAACTTGGGTTGTCTTTTTGTTGTTGAATTGTAGGATTTCTCTATATATTCTGGATGTTAAACCCTTATCAGGTATGTAGTGTCCAACTATTTTCCACCATTTTGTAAGCTGTTATTTTAATTTCATTTTAAACTCCTTTGATGCACAAAAGTTTTAATTTTGATGAGGTCCAATTTATTTAATTATTCATTTGTTGCTTGTATTTTGGATAAGAATTCAAAGAAAGCATTGCCTAAGAGAAGGTCCTGAGGATGCATCTCTCCATTTTCTTTTAGGCATTTTTTACTTAGGTTCTCATATTAGTTCTTAACCATTTTGGGGTGATATTTATACGTGCTGTGAGATAGTGTTTTTCATTCATTCTTTTGCATGTAGGCATCCGGAGTATTCATTCACAATTGCTCTCTGGAATCTTTTCAAAAATCTCTTGGCCCTAAGTGGGAGGGTTAATTTTTGAATTCTCATTTTTATTCCATTTTTTATATTTCTGCCCTTGTGCCAGTACCATGCTGTTTTCATTACTGTGGTATTGTTATAAGTTTAAGTATGGGAACCATGAGAACTACAATTTCACTGATGGCTTCTAGATATTTATCTTGTTTATATGAATGGGCCACACCTTCCAGTTTCTTTGTTTAGTAATCTTTTTTTTGCAACACTGTGCATTTTATATTTAGCAAATATTAAAATCTGGAATTTGTTCCCAGCTGTCTGTTCCTTATAAAGTACTGGCTAGTGATATGATGGAGTTTTTCTTGAATACCAGGAGCTAATATAAACAAAGAAACCCAAGCAAAAAGCACCTTTCACTGTATTTGCCACTTGGCTCTGTTTTGTCTAGTGGTCTCCCTCAAAGCTTAGCTCTATAATCAAGGGAATTAGCCTGAGGCAAATAAAAGTGCAGTATCCTCTCTATCTTCTGTGAGTCCTGTGAAACCTGGAGTCTTGCTTATTTTCTTGGGATTGTGCTTCCTAGTGGCTTCAAATTCCCCTCTTAAGGTTACAGGAATTTGAATGAAGTCATCCTCTACTCCCTTTGAAATGCTCATCCCTAAATTGTGCTCCATTGTTTGACTTAATTCATGGTTTTTTGCCTCAGGCTACTACAATTTGATTGTTTCTCCCACTGTCTCAGCTCTCTGCATGCAGAATAAATTCTGAGAGGGTGAGCCTGAGACAAGTTCCCTGGCTAAGTCCCAAAGATTTTCAGCTGATACACTGGCACTGACATAAATGCCCACAAGTATGCACCATGAGCCAGTGCTACTGTATACATCTGACCACCATGAGGCTGGAGGATGGGTAGTGGTACTTACTTTAGGGAGGGTGAAAATCACCTGTGTTTATAATAATTTATCTGCATCTTCCTCCTGCTCCTATCTGGATGCTGCTGTAGTGATCTACTAAACACTAAAGTTTCATAATTAGTTGAATCAGACAGTTTCTGGGAGTCCAATACTTCTTTTGTTGGATGGACTGATTGCTGGAGTTTCCCACTCCACCATCTTAGTATAATTCTCTCCTTATTAACTAACCTCTTGTATTCAGACATGCCCCAGGCCTATTTAAACTCTTTAAAAGGCTCCTTTTTTCTTGGAATGAGGCCCAAAATGTGTGTGTGTGATTGTGTTGTGTGTGTGTGTGTGTATATATTTATATATACAAAGCCTAATGTATTGTTCATAATTGGCTTCTTTCCAAATGTGGGGCACAATTGTGGGGCACTCTGCAATGTTGTACTCACATACCCTTATCCCAAAATGAGGCTATATATTCTACAGTTGTAACACTTTTTTCTGCAGCTTCCATGTTTAATTTTGTATACAAAGATCCAGAATCTCAAAACACTGGTGAAAATCCCACTTATTTTGTTGTGATACATTAAACTCTAAAGTTTTATAATTAGTTGTCTTGGTGTTTGTATGGTTGAGAAGGGTAGCAAGATACACTGCTCTCCTCATCCTTCCCCAAAGATATTTTATTCACTCTTCAACTATATTCTCTTCTCCAGGGTTTAAGGTTTTCAAAGCAAAGGCAAATATATAATGAATTTTTAGAATCTTCTTGATATACCTGTTTGCTTGGGAATTATACATAGAGCATAATTAAATAAAAAAAGAAGATGGTAAATCAGGAAATGATTAATATATTAAATTACATAGAGTCATAATTATTAACAAGTTGATATGCCTAAAGACATGTCTAAAATAAATTTATCACCTATAGAAGAAGAAACTCTAATGAATATATAAAGTAGTTCTTATTTATCTAGGCACATACATTTGTGGATATGAATCAACAATCAAATAATGACAGATTACAAAATTAATCTAGAAAGATTTTATTAAACCCATAAAAAATTATTGGATTGTCTCTGGTTAAGGGTTAAAGTAAGCAATTTATATTGGTCTTATCTTCAAAAAGAGTCATACCAAATACTGAGGAAAATTTCACAAGGAGAAGGAATATCTATAGAAGTTATAGAATGTATAGTGAAACAATGACCATTTCCAACATCATTGGAAATGAACCTAACACAAATTGCAGTTAAGCGATAAATGAAACACTACATGTAATTCGTAAAACTGAGCACCAGGAAGTCTTTTAGTAAATGAAATAATGCTGGATTTCTAACCCATTTTTTTATTAAAAAATGGTATCCAAGCTTTAAGGGAAAAAAAAAAGAAAACATAATAACATTACAAAGAAACAGAAGTTGAAAGAAATTATTCTTAGTTTTAGGAAATTCATTACAAATGACAACAGAATACAGAATAGTTAAGAAAACCTTTATTGCAATGAGGAAAATTTTGAAATGTTTGAACTACAATGAATATTGTGAACAATATAACATTTTAAAAAGAAATAAGAAATAAACAGTTGCAAAATATCACGTCCTAAAAATGGATCAGTTAATTCAGGGTGTCATTAATAAAGTAATTAAGTGTAGTATGGAGTATTGTTGTTTTTACTGTTATTTTTTAAAATTACCCAATATTTAATGGTGCACATATTAAGTAATTTCTACAGTTAAAAAAAATCCAGCTTCATATATTAGAAACAGACTTGAAGGTTACAGTCATCACTAATTACTCATTTACCATTTTAATTATGCTGAATAAATGGTTGAAAAATCTCATCATTGAAAAGGAAACACTTTTAATCTAATTCTATGAGGTTCCACAAAAAGTAAACAGTGTATTTTTATGAATAATATTACAACTATCTACATTATGGAAAACTTAGTGTGTAATTCTATAAAGCATCAACAAAAATGCACCAATTAATATACAGACTAAAAATATATTAAGCCCAATCACTTTGAAAGAGTAAAATATGCTGGAGGTCCTACTGTGCTTTTGAATTCTCAGGCACTGGCTGATAGAGATGAGTCAAACATGAAAATCACCCTGGATCCCTGAGCCCTCACTGATCCTGCCTCCTCTCCCACAGGAGAACTGATGATACAGGGGTTGCCCTGAACCTCCTGTCTCTGCACTGCACTGTATATGGAATAGTGGGGGAAAAGGAACACTGGATTTTACCACCTGTCTCTGACAAATTTTGCTTGTCCTGCTCATTTTCCAGTCTTAACCCATTGAACTTCCTCTGTGTTGCTAGAGCTTCCAGGCACTTTCATGAGTTTTTCTAAAATAATAACTAACCCAACTTTCATAATCTGAAACAATGCTCTCCAGTTCATTTTCCCAGTGTTCTGTCATCCTTCAGTATGTATCAAGTTGGTTTTGTGTAAAACTGATGTTTTCATTAACCTGGGTATTTCTTTTCTCTGTTTCTAAGTTGTCATTTCCTTGCTGGATTGACTCAAAGTGAAGTTGCAGGAGGTGTTGTTGATGTACTTCTAGAAGAATTTGCAGTTTCTGAGGAAACTCCTGTATATGCTTTTCTAGGTGCTCATGTCCTACTTTAGAGATGTTTGCTCTGTTTCCAGATGTTTATTTTGATATGTAAGTGCTTCATTGACTTCACTTTCCTTACATAAAATTTTATATATCATTTGCTTTTCTTTTTCAATTCTGTTTGCATTCACATTTATGGTTATAGCATCAATGAGATTTAATACATTGACATGTATCTTATGAGGCTCGTCTCCTTTAACAGATTCACTCTTTTCCTCTAATTCTAAGTTGATAGACGGCATGTAAACTTCACAGACAGCAGGTACATTTGTCAAGTTCAGAACTCTTTCTATCTAATATTTTAACTGGCTCTCTTAATCATTGACAATGAGTTCTAACTGCATTGTGCAATTTTCATGCTTTTTTCCTGTTCCTTGAGTTCCTGCATAGTTTCATCCCATCTGGCATCTTCCAAGATAAACAACTTTAGGGTCTCCTGAAGCTGAGAATTTTCATACACACCATTAAGTGTCTCTTCCTGGCATTGTTTGCCATTCTTCTGAGATAAATTTAAGATGATTTTCACTCCAGGTTCACTAAAGTGGCAGGACTCAGGTAACTCAGTGGGAGACAGTGTGTTTCCTTGAAGATGAGCCATCATCATGAAATTGAAAGAAAACTTAGTCAACCTACTTGTCTGTCCTTTGTACAGAATATCTCCTACATTTTCCATTGAAATGAGGAACCTACACACATCCTTATTAAGTACTGCCAAGCACAAAGTTTGTATCTTTGGAGGACTGGTCTTCATTGCAGTTTCCCTAAGTTCTTTAAACAATGTAGTTATCTGCCTAATCTTCTCACTGATTTTAAGATAATCTTCATGTTGAGCAGAAAGGTGTTTGGCTAGGTTTTCTCCTTCAAACTGTGACACAAGAATTTCAGTATGAGAGCAATCAAGGTAACATATAATAAGATTTCCAAGGAGATCTCTAATATAATTGGGCTGTGCCTCCAGAATTCTGACAAGAACATCAGAACACTGGTCAGAAGCTCTAAGACTAGCTACAAAGACATTTTTATGTCCCTCAGTAAGCCTTCCATGGTATCAAAAAACCTACAATTCTGCCTCTGGCAAGAAACTTTTTGAATATAACTTCCAGCTTGGAAATCTCTGTATGTTCTATCTCAAAGCAAAACAAATGCCTTGCAACCATAAGAGATCATCAGTTGTTGTATTGGGGAGGAGGGACACAGTTTGACAGGTCGTGTGACCAATGCTCCCTGACTTTACTCTGGTCACTATACTAACACAAATGGATGTTTTTTGTAATGTTCAATGGTGAAATGGAAAAGTTTAATTATATTAAGTACAGACTAATCCATCAGAGAAGATCACTCTATGTCCACATGGCTCCACAGGAATCCTAGGCACGCAAACAATACCACTCTGAAGCAGGGTAGATATGGAATCAATAGATGGATCTGGAACCTGGCAAAATGTCCATATGGACATCAATCATCTTAAGATGGCTTCTGGAAGACCCTCATGAGATTCTCCCATTCAGAACAAGATTTCCTCTGGAAGCCAGGAGAAGCCCTGGATATTATCCAGGGGCCTTATCATTGGACACTTCTGGTGAATTGATGGGTGGGGTAATCAATCAAAACAGCAAACTGCTGGGACTCCTCTTGTGTAATTAGCAAAGGGGTGAATAATCAATAGTTTAAAAAGTTAGTGTAAAAGCAAAAAAAAACTCTTTTCTCATCTTCTTTCCTCCAATCTGGATCACTACACAAGTAAACCCAGGGATTTATAATCTATAATGGGAAACTGTATTCTATAAATCAGCCCTCTTTATCACCCTTCAGACCCTTCCTCTCTACCTGGGGCCTATGATCTGTTATTTTCTTTCATTTCTCTTCTCATCATTCCTTAATAAATTACTAGCCTAAGTTACCCAATGTACTCTTGAAATTCATTTTTGCAGCATTGTCAAGAACCTAGACAAAATCTGGTAACAACACCATCACCCTTCTCCACACATGAACATTCACAGTTAGATGTGGTAATATGATGTGGGGCACTCTGCAATGTTGTACTCACATACACTTATCCCAAGATGAGGTGATATATTTTACAGTTGTAACATTTTTATCTGTAGACTCCATGTCTAAATTTGTAATCAATAAATCCAGAACCTTGTACTGATGAAAATCACACTTATTCTGTTATTTGTTTGTTTCTTTTTCTGAGATCAAGTAAAATCTTTGTCCCATATCAATTGTAAAAACAGAAGAAATCATTCAGAACTTGGAATGCCTTTATGTGGAATCAGTCTTTCTCCATTTATCCCACATATCCTACATGGGGAAGACTGTCCTTCAGTTGTGACCAATTGCCCCAGAATCCTTCCATAAGGAATCTTCCATTTTCATCACATGACTGCATGGCTACCAAAGTTAAATTGAGGAAGTACTCCAAACCAAAATTCATACTTTGAAGTGTTCCTTATTTCAAATGAACTTCATATTCATGTTTTTAATGAACTCTACTCTTTTCTATGGCTTTCTCTATCCTCAAACTTCTTGTCTATCTCCTGGGATTTTTCTAAGAGTGATTCCACTCACATAAACTTTACATGAAGGGGAAAATGAAGAATCATCAACAGAAGCTGGTTGAAGGATCTTAACAAATACGACAGTTGAGATCACATTTCTGCCTGTAGATTTGTAGGATCTAAGTAAGACTAGACTTGGAGGCTACTGGATATCAAGGAAATGAGAGGTCAGCAATAGCTGAATATGGTTTATTTCTTTACTGTTTATAATTCCTTTTTTTTAATTTGAAAGGGAAAGTATCATTTAAAAATTTACAATCTGTTTCTTAATGTAACATTTTAATTTAACTAGCAGTAAAAAATTTTTGGTAATCAACAAGCCATCTTGAGACAATTATATACCCAAATGATGACAATCTTTTGGGATAAAAATAAAATATAACTTTTATGGTGGGTGTGTGTTGATATGTCTTATCTGTTTGTGGTATGTTGTCCTTCTTGGACATTGATATATATGTCTTTCATAAGGGTAGGGAAGTTTTAAGTCATTATTTCCTCAAATATTGTTTCTGGTTCTTTTCTATTTTCTTCTCCTTCTGGAATGCCAATAATGCATATGTTTTTGTGTTCCGTGTTGTCATTTAATTCCCTGGGTACTTGTTCCATTTTTCTATTCTCTTATTTTTCTTTTCTCCTCTTCTTTTCCAGTTCAGAAATTCTATCTTCAAAATCATTAATTCTGACTTTAAGCAATTAAATCTGCTCTTATGTGCCTCTGATGTATTTTTAATATCATCCATTTTGTCTTTCATTTCCATAAGGTCTATTACATTTCTTCACAGACTATCATATTGTTCTTTATGCTGACCTAGGGACTTCTTAATATCCTTTGTCTCTTTAGTGTTATTTTCTTTAAATTCTTTAAGTTGATTTAGGAGAGTTGTGTGATTATCATTGATTAATTGTCTTAAACCTTGAATCTCTTCAGGATATTTGGTTTGTTCTTTTGGCTGGGTCATCTCTTCCTGTTTCCTAGTATGGCTTGTAATTTTGTGCTGATGTCTAGGCATCTGTTATGTTGGTGAATTTACTCTAATGGACAATTTCTCTCCCTTGCCTACTGTTATTATTATTTTACACAGCTCTTAGATATTTTGGTTTAACTTATCCTAAGTTTTTAAAATCATGCAGTTTAAGTTACCAAAAACTGTGCCAGAGACTCACTACTGGGGTGCAGAACTTCTCCCAGGGGTGGGTAAAGAGAGCTCTAAAAGCAGTTTCTGTCCATGTAATTTCCAGACTGGCCAGCAGATGGTGCTCATTGACACACGTTTCCACAGAGGTTTATCTCTCTTGGTATTCCTTTGTTTTAGTCTGGCCAAAGCCAAGATTCAACATAGGATCCACTGGCAGAATTCTCTAAAGAAAAGTGCCCCAACTCCCCCTCCCTTTTCCCTTGTAACAGTTGGCAGTGAGGAAGACATCTGCTACCCTCTCAGTCAGCTTCAATGCACTACATGGTTTACCTCTGTTAAATATCTCAGGGGTGGGGGAGTGGAGCCATTCCCAGCATGCCAGGAGATTTAGTAACTCACAGTTTGTTGTTTCAGCTTCTTCATCTCTCTGTCCTTCACCTACCTGGGAGTTGTGAAGCACTGTCCTGGTCTGCTGATCTGCAAAGCAGGTCCCTCTGGCAGCTATAGGTTCTTTATAGTTTTTGTGAGAGCACTCAGCTTTATCTGCCTAATCTGATGCCACTCCCACAACCTTCCCCTATATTTTTTGATGTAACTTTTATGCAATCTAAAATTCTTTAAAAATTAAACATAAAGTAAATAAATGCAACATCACATGCTGGATTGTATGCTCAAACCACAAAAAGGACATTATTGAAAAATATTGGTAAAAACTGCATAATTCTGTAGTTTACTACATAGATGTAATGATGTAATGATACTGATTTCTCATTTTGACAAATATACTATGATTATATGAGATGTTAACATTAGAGGATGCTTATTGAAGAATGTTTTGAATAGTTTCCACTTTGTTAATACAACAATATCTTTTCTTTTAAAAAAAAAGTTAAAAAATTTTGGTTTTGAATTTGATTTTATTGGAGAATAACAGCAAGATATTGTACATCTATAAGTTCAAACAATAAATTCCAAATCTGCAGATATCTGGTGGCATTCCACCATCACAGGCTTCACTCACAGGCCATGGGTTATGGAATGCTGAGCTCTCTTTGGCATAGCACACACAGCCACTCATGACTTCTTCACCACAATGTCATTTTTGCAAGCTGAGTTACCAAGCAGCTTTACATTGGGCAAGACTTAAAGCTGCTATAGTTGCTTTTCATATTATGCATGATAAATTGTGGCACTATAATATAACAAATGACCAGCAAAAATTAAACAAATGTATTTTACATCATTTGATTTTCATACAAAAAAAGACACATCTATTTTTTTACACAATATTAATAGTATCCAATTTTTTAAAAATTTGTAAATTAATAAAATAATCACTAATGCAGTTGAAATGAATGTGTGAGGGGGAAAGGTATAACGAAATGCTAAAGCCAAAAAACAATAATGAACTTAGAACAATTTCTAATAAAAAGGCAGCTAAAAGAAATAAGAAGTATTGCACTTTTAAGTGGAGGATATGGTGTTATACTTTAAGGGGGTTACAGCTAGTTTCCAATCAATGACTATAAATGTTTAGTGACAATAATGTTATTTTCAATAATTGAAAATGGTCCTTATTTTCTAGGCAACAAGTTGTCAGAAACATTAGGCTTATCAAGAAGATGAATTTCCTAAGACATAGTTGTAAAAATTGTCTCTTTAAATCCAGAGACATTATCATACAGTTTTAAAAAGGCAAATAATTAAAAAAGAAACATCATTTCTTTACATATAAAGGTAAAATATGGTACTTTGAAAAAACTTGTTTTAGAACATGAAATAGGCTAACTGGACACTTTACTATAAAATGGTTAAAATCTTAATTAAGATGGCAATTTAAGAAACTCTAAATAATAAAAACAAATTTGAAAACATCTATATTTAAAACAGGGAGTGGGGTGGGGAGAGAATGGTGCTAAATGTCATTGCTGTTATAAGCTTAGTCTTTGCCCTCACAGCTTTGGCTAGGCTCCCAACTCACTTTGAACATAACAGTGTTTCAGACTAAGATGCCACCTTTGTCTGCCTCTCAGTCTCCTCTTAATATTGCTGCCAATATTGAGGAATGGGGAAGGGGTGGGGGGCTTCTCTCACTCTTTATAAAAATATGGCAGTATTCTGAAAAGTGTGTTTTTTTTCTCCTGTTGTCTATTCTGATTCCTTGGGTTATAATCTTTATGAGAGAACAGGGAATTTTATGCAGTGATCTGTCTTGTGGCCTATATTATTTCCAAGGCAAAGTTCCAAGGGTAGCTTACCAGATTGTCAATATTGACAAATTCTCAGGCCAGCCCAAATGCCTCCAAGCAAGTCTTGTATTTGCAGGAAGGGTGTTCCCAGAGCAGATAGCCCTCTCAGGCAGAGGGACAGCTCCCAGGAGCCTCTAAGAATCACATGCCCTTTATGTCTTTGGTGACTTTCAGAAGGAAAGAAATATGGCTTTGGGGATCCCCAGGTATTGGTTTGAAGCCTCCTGTGC
Organism: Cabassous unicinctus; assembly: GCA_029593785.1. Classification (NCBI taxonomy): domain Eukaryota; kingdom Metazoa; phylum Chordata; class Mammalia; order Cingulata; family Chlamyphoridae; genus Cabassous; species Cabassous unicinctus. The sequence continues at coordinate 169,027 of JAQZBX010000014.1, forward strand.
AAAGCTTGTTTCCACTATGAAGTAAGGTTTTAACACCCTATTTTGAAAACTGAAATGTCATTCTTATTCTTACCTAAATATGAACATCAAAGGCACTTCTACATTTTATTATATTATCTACAGCAAATTCTATAAACTTAACTGTGCATATCATTTAAAAATTCATCCCATGATGTAAAAGCAATCTCAATTTAACCAATGATCTAAAGTCCCAAACAAGTTGATCTAAAATAAAAAATTACAGCCTTGGAACACTGAACCTGCCTGAATTGAATCCCATTATAGAGAACAGATAATAACCAGAAAAACAAGAACACCTACTAGCCTTTGAGGGATTAGCAGTTGTTTCTGGAAAAATACTAAACACTAACTTGCTCATTTTCCTGCTGTCTGCTTCTCTGGGTTGCTGACCTGACCAAGGATCAGGTAACTGTTAGTAGGTGATAGGAAAAATGGATGCAGACAAAATAAATGTGGCAACAAAATCCTATTATCTCCACCAGTGTTAAAATAGGAGGATGTCTGTCTGCAAATAACCTAAAAATGAACCAGACTTACTATGATAGAAAGACATAAAAACCAAAATTTATGCATTTTTCCTTCATATTAAAAAAAATGTGAAGGAAGTATGACCCAAAATGTTTTTCTAGTGCAAATTTCAACTATTACCCTAACATATAACATCATTAGAGCTTCAAATGTCTAAGTTAGCAATTTCAATACAAAGGAAAAAAATGTATTGCTTTTCTCCAAATGTTCAGAACATACTACATTTAGTTTTCATTTGCTAGTGTCTCAGTACATAGGCATATTTTGGCCCCACTAAAAATTTCCTAACTGCAGTCCTAAAATGCCTTGTTTGCAGAGAATCCCTGCAGGAGAAAATGGAAATGAATATGAGAGGTACTCTAGTGTCCCTGAGGGCTGCTGACTCTGAAGTACATCCTGCTCTGCTGCAGCTCTGCACAGCAGGCTTGCAAAGGGTTCTTCCTCTGCTGCTGGTGTGTCCTACCGAGCAGGTCAACTTTGTCTGCCAGAAGAGAGCCTCTGGAAGGCAGTGATGAAGCTGCCATCTTTTATCTGCCCCTTGGTAACCCAGCAGAAGTAGAAAAGTTTCCAGTTTTATCTGTGCTCCAGAGAGCTATGGCAGAAGTCCCTGAAGGTAGACAGGCTTGGAAATCCATTCCCGAAAACACTGCTCCAAATGTTCTGGAGAGGTTATGGCTTAATTTTTTAAAAAAATAAATTAAAATGATATATTACTATTATAAAAGAAAAGTAAATACTATAAAGTAAATTTGATTACATTTATATTAGAATGATTTGAAATAATTAATGTTAATTGGATCTGATATTCTGATTCCATAAGTCACTCAGATGTATAATGTTTGATTTGAAGGCACTGAACTCATATCTTATCAAATGCTGGGGGAATAAAACAATCTTGCTTACCAAAAAAAAAAATGCAGAAGCAAGAAAGAAAACCATTTAGTATTGGTGAAGAATCATCAGCTTTACATGCTTATAATGTAGCATGCCAGTGATAATTATGTCTGGACAGAATTTCATTAAAAAATTTACAAAGTAAAGCAGAAGAAAGAACAGTGAAAGCTTCTCTTATCTCTTGAGAGATAAATGATTGCAATTTGTGATTGTTCCCTATAAACTCAGTCCTGGGAATTGAATCTAGTCCCTGACAAAAGACATGTTTAAGTCCTCACCCCAGGTACTGTGGTTGTGAACCCATTTGTAAATTGGATATTTGAATATGGTATTAGTTAAGGAGAGGCCAAACTGAATGAGGCTGGGCCTCATCATGAGTGAATTGTGAAAGTTTTACTTCCTCCTTTCCTATTTGGGTGCCTTTTATTTCTTTTATCTAGTCTAAGTGATCAAACCAGTTCTTCTAGCATAATATTGAATAATAATGGTGACAGCGTACATCCTTGTCTTTTCCTGCATCTCAGCAGCAAAGATTTTAATCTTTCACCATTGAGTCCAATGCTAGCTGTAGGGTTTTTTTTTTCCAAGATTTTATTTATTCTGCTTTCTGTGTCTATTCACTGCACATTCTTCTGTGTCTGCTTGTCTTCTCATCCCTGTTTTAGCAGGCACTGGAAATTGATCCTAGGAACTTCTGATGTGGGAGAGAGGCATGCAATCACTTGAACCACCTCAGATCCATAGCTTGTTGTGTCTCTCATTATCTTTTTTTGTGTGGCTCATTTTTGTAGTGTCATGTTGTTGCCCCAGCTCTCCATGCAGACCAGCTCTCTACATGGACCAGCTCTCCACATAGGCCAGCTCTCTACATGGGCCAGCTTGCCTTCACCAAAAGTCTCCAGGTTCTGAACCCAGGAGCCCACATATATTAGATGGGAGCCCAGTCACTTGAGCCACATCTTTTTAGATTATTCATGTATATACTTTACCATATAGAGAAATCTTCCTTCTGTTTTTGTCTTTTGTAGTGTTTTTATCAAGAAAGGATGCTGTCTTTTGTCAAAAGCCTTTTCTGCATCAATTGTGAGGATCATGTGATTTTCCTTCTGCAATTTATGAATTTGCTTTATTACACTAATTAATTTTCTTGTGTAGAACCACACTTGCATACCTGGGATAAAAGCCACTTGATCATGTTGTATAATTCTTTTAACGTGTTTTGGATTCAGTTTGCAAGTATTTTGAAAAATTTTAACCTATATTCATTAAAGATATGTGTCTATAAATTACTTTTTTCATAGTATCTTTACCTGGTATTGATATTAAGGTGAAGTTGGCGTCATAGGATGAGGTTGGTAGTATTCTTTCTTGTTCAATTTTTTGGAAGAGCTTGAGCAAGATTGATGTAAGATCATCTTTGAATGATTGGTACAGTTCACTTTGAAGGCATCTGGACCCAGGCTTTTCATCTCTGGGAAGTTTTTCATGACTGTTTCAATCTCTTTATTTGTGATTGATATATTGAGGACTTCTATTCCTTTTAAATGGTTTATGTGTTTCTAGGAACTTGATCATCTTGTCTACATTGTCTAGTTTTTTGGAATAGAGTTGTTCATAGAATCTTCTCATGATCACTGTCATTTCTGTGAGGTCAACGGAAATGTCCTTCCTCTCATTTGTGATTTTTTATTTGTATCTTCTCTCTTTTTCTATGTCAGTCTAGCTAAGTGTTTGTCAATTCTGTTGAGCTTTTGTTTTTTTCTGATTCTATCTATTGTTTTTTCTTGTTTTTTTTTTTGCTATTGTTCTTGATTTCAATTATTTTTGTTCTGATCTTTACTATTTCTTTCCTTTGGCTTGATTTGGGATTAGCTTGCTGTTCTTTTTCCAGTTCCTATGGGTAGCAGTTAGACCTCAATTTTAGCTATTTCTTTGTTTTTAGTGTAAGCATTTTTGAGGGCTAAAAATTTCCCTCTCAGCACTGTCTTTGCAGTGCCCATAGGTTTTGATGTGTTATGTCATTCTTTTCATTCATCTCAAGACATTTGCTGAATTCTTTAGAAATTTCTGCTTTGACCCCTGACTATTTGAGTGTGTTTTTTAATCTCCATATATTTATGAATTTTCACCTTTTCCATCTATTATTAATTTCATTCTGTTATGATCAGAGAAAGTGTTTTGTTTAATTTCAGTCTTTTTAAATTTATTAAGACTTTTCTTGTTACCCAACATATGATCTATTTTGGAGGAGGATCCATGACTGTTAGAAGAGAAAATATATCCTGCTGTTTTGGGGTGTGATGTTTTATAGATGTCTGTTAGGTCTAGTTCATTTATCATATTATTCAAGCTTTCTGTTTCTTTATTTATTCTCTTTCCAGATGTTCTATACAATGCTGAGAGTCATGTATTTATCTTTCAAACTATTATTGTAGAGACATCTACTTCTCATTTCAATTTTGCTGGTGTGTGCCTCATGTATCTTGGGACACTTGGATTTGTTGCATAAATATTTAGTATAGGTATTTCTTTTTGGTGACTTGCCCCTTTTATTAATATATAATAACCTTCTTCACCCTGTAAAATGTTTTCTATTTAAAATCTATTTTTTTCCAATATTATCATCATTACTCCAGCTTTTTTGGTTACTATTTGCAAGGAATATCTTTTTCCAACCTTTCACATTTTATCAGGATTTTTCCTTATGTCTGAGGAGAGTTTCATGTAGACAACATATATATGGTTAATAATTTTTATCCATTCTATCAGTCTATATCTTTTGATTGGCATATTCAAGACTTTAACTTTCAATGTTATTACTATGAAGGCATTACTTACTTCATCCATTTTGTCCTTTGGCTTTCTTTTTTCCTATCATACTATTCTATATCATATTTCATTTTAATTTTCCTTTCCCAATAATCTTCATTTCTATAATTTTCTCCAAATCTTTTGCCTTTGTTTTTAACTTTCAGACTCCAATAGTCTCTTTTGTAGCTCTAGTAATTCTGGTAATTTGGTAACATAGTCTGTAAGATTTGTTTGTCTCTGAAGACTTTGAACTCACCCTCATTTTTGAAGGAAAGTTTCCCTGAATACAGAATTCTTGGCAGGCAGTTTTTCTCTTTCAGTGTCTTAAAAACATGATACCACTTTCTTCTCTCCTCCATGATTTCTGATGAGAGTTCTGCACTTAATCTTATCTAGGTTCCCTTATATGTGCTGCTTTGCTTTTCTCTTGCTGCTTTCAGAATCCTCTCTATCTCTGATAATAGTCATTCTGAATAATAGGTTTCTCAGGGTAGGTCTATTCAGATTTATTCTGTGGGGAGTATGTTGTCCTTGGATATTGATATTTATGTCCTTCATATAGACTGGGAAGGTTTTGGTCATTATTTTCTCAAATATTATTTCTGCACCTTTTCCATTCTCTTTTCCTTCTGGGAAACCAATAATATGAATGTTTGTGTGTTTCACATTGTCATTCAGTTCCCTGAAACCCTGTTCCATTTTTCCCATTCTCTTCTCTTTCTGATCTCCTGTCTTTTCCAGTTCAGATGCTTTATCTTTGAAATCACTAATTCTGTCTTTGAGCAATTCAAATCTGCTCTTATGTGCCTCTAATGCATTTTTAATCTCATGCATCATGCCTTTCATTCCCATAAGTCCAGATACTTTTCTTTGCAGACTTTCTCTTTTTATTTTTAAAGAAGACTTAGACTACATAAATGTTACATAAACAGGTAAGGGATTCCCACATGCCCCACTCCCTCCCCCTCCCATACTTTCCCACATTAACAACATCCTTCATTAGTGTGGTACATTTGTTACAATTCATGAACCTGGATTGAGTCATTCCTGAGCTGTCTGCTCTGCTTATAGTTTTTAGATATCTCTAGAGCCCTCAGCATCCCTGCAATTGGAGACACTGTTTACTGTGGCTGTCAATGAGATCTTTCTGAGTCTTGCATAAGTGTATATTCTGGAATGCCCTTCTGACACACTTTGAAATCTCTTAGCCATAAATAATCATATGTGTTTACCATTTCCCCCTTTTGGTCAAGGTCTTTTTTCCAGATCTTTGCAAGCTTTCAAATTGTTCCTTATGCTCACTCAGTGTCTTCATAATATTTCTTATCTCTTTAGTCATATTTTCTTTCAATTCTTTGAATTGATTTAGGAGAGTTGTGTGAATATTATTAATTTTCTTAAATCCTGTATCTCATCATTCAGGATATTTCATTTGTTTCTTTGGCTGGGCCATCTCTTCCCGTTTCCTAATATGGCTTGTAATTTTTTCCTGCTATCTAAGCATATTAATATATTGGTGTATTTACTCCAATGGTCATGTGCTCTTTCTTGTTTATTGTTATTTTTTTGACAGCTCTTCTTTGATATTTGGTTCAACTTATTCTTAGTCTTTAAGAAGACTCAGCTTAAGTGGTCAAAATCATGCCAGGGACTTAATAATGGAGTGCAGATTTTCTCCCAAGAGTTATGTTACAGAGAGAAGGCAAAGCAGTTTGGTCCATGCAATTTCCACACCTGCCTGTAGATGGTGCTTGTCAGTGCACCCTTCCAGGGAGGTATTTCTTTCAATCTCCATTTTCTTGTGTTTTGGTCAAGCTGTAGCTGAGATTGAATGCAGGCTCTGCTTGCTGAATTCACTGAAGAAAATCTTCCCAATCCCCTTCTCTTTTTCCTTCTTACAGATGACAGGGAGGAATAAGTCTGTTCCCCTCTCAGTCAGCTGCAGTGAACCAGGGGCTTTAGCCAGTTTGATATCTTGGGGGTAAGGGAATGGAGCCTTTCCCAAATGCCATGAGAGTTTTTTAAATAACATATTTGTTGTTTTGAGTTCTTCATTTCTCTCTCACTCACCCTCCTGGGAGTTAAGAATTGTCCTGGTCTACTGACATCCAAAGCAGGTCCTTGAATAGCTTTTAGTTCCTTCTCCATTGTTTTTGTGAGAAATTTGAGCCCTGCCTGCTTAATCCAATGTCATCTTTCCACAATTTTGGCTTCAGTTTTAATACTAAGGAGTTTCTCCTTGGAAACAATTCTTGGTTGCTGATGGGTCCATTCTTGAAGGAGGACAGCCATCCTCTTGTTGTGGAACTATAGCTTTTCTTTGTCTATTTAAAAAATTTCACAGAGCCATTCTGTATGTAAAGTGTGCTCTTCCCATTATATAAGTCATTATGGAAAAGTGTGTGATCATTTGTTGTAAACTGAAGAGACCAGTCCCAAACCAACAGAAATTTAAGCCCTTTCCATCACCCAATTGGCTATTTTCACTTATAGCTAATTCTTTGGTATGCTTTACCTGCTGGTGAGGACAGTTGAATAAGTATGTGCTTAAGAGTGAGATGTGGGTACAGGACCAGTAAAGAAGTTTCAGAGAACTTAAACACAGCAGGATATTGTTCTAACAGGTTTCATGTGGCTTCCAAGAATAACAAAAATAAAATAGACTTTCTCACTTCTTTAGATCATTGCATATGTCCAGGCACTGATAGCTGGCCATGAATCACTCCTGCTGTATCGGGCACTGAAATACAGTAATTTTCCTAATATAGGTATCCAGCATCACTGAATAAGAGAAATTATGAAATGACTCAAATCTCTTCCTGATCCTCTTGTAGGATTACAGAGATATATTTGTTCTCTGGCATGTATAAAATTTTTATTGAGTGTTTAAGGAACACCCTTACATATTATAACCACCTAGTATTTTCCAACAAATGTAGCCATTTCTGTTAAGTTTCTTCAAAAGGCACATTAATACATAGTTGCTTAAGTTTTACAAATGTCATCTGTATTTCTTTGATATTAGGCAAAGTCTTATTCAAATCCAACTTGTAAACATCACTTCTCTGTGGATGATTTCTAATTATTGCATTACAGATACTTTGATCAATTTTTTTCACGGCTGCAACAAATCTCTTATGATGGCCATTCTCACCAAGGCACTGTCATTAGGGTGGCTCCAGCCCAGGAGTGGCAGCCCTCTTCCAAGAAATAATGGGAACAGAACTTTAGGTCTAGGTCTGCTAAAAAACTAGGCAGTACAAAGTATTCTGGAAGGCAAGTGGATATCATGTAACCATGATTAATAGAAGAATCTCTGCACATAAACACCCAACCTCTTGATTTCTCTGTCCCAATCTAAGTAATTTTCACATAGAAGAATTTCATGGCTGTTGCCATCACCAGCTCCTTCACCTTCTCCAACACCTGAGATTTATTTGTTGGCTGAATTGTGGCATTTTTTTCACAACATATTCAAATGCAAAGAGTAGTGGCAGGTCTGCTGGCTGGGAATAATGAGCTATTGCTTGGTATACCTTTTTGGCAGTTTGGGACATGATTTATCAAGGTAAAATCTGAAAATCCTGAAATCTTTACAATAAATAATTAACTCACTTGGATTAAATTTCATTTTTGACTTGGGGCTTAGGTGTTTCTGCTTCTTTTAGTGGTCATTTACTGTGACAATTTGCTCAATACATCTCAAAGGGACATCATGGTCAACAAGAAGAAGGTTTTTGTAATGGAATTTCTGTAATGGCATTAGATCATCAGGAATAAAGGAAATGTTTTAAACTTAAATTGAAGTTTATCAATCATAAATGAACATTCAAAAACAATAATTGTATAATAAAAGCTGTGAGCTTACAAAAGAAACATGCATATCATCATACAAGGCTCCCATACATTTGATTATCTCAAATGATCCAGAAAAAGCATTTGACAAAATACAACATCACTTCTTGATAAAAGCTCACTGGAACATAGCAAGAGAAGGAAATATTCTCAAAGTGATAAGTGTATCTGTGAAAAAAACATGACTAACATTGTACTGAATGATGAAAGACATTTTTCCAAGGAGATCAGGAAAAAAGCAAGGATATCCACTATTTCTGCTGTTATTCAGTATTGTGTTAGATGTTCTATTTAGAGCAATTAGGCAAGAAAAAGATATAGAAGCATCCAAGTAGGAAAGAAAGTAGTAAAACTTTCACTATTTTCTAAGGATAAGATCCTATCTAGGAAAATCATGAAAAATCCACAACAAAACTACAGAACTAATAGATGATTTGGGCAAAGTGGTAGAATACAAGATTAATATGCAAAAAAAATGAATAGAGTTTCTATACATTACTAATGAAAAAACTTAGGAGAAATTTAGGAAAAAATTCCATTTACAATAGTGACTAAAATAATCAAATATTTAGGAATAAACATTAAATACTTAGGAATAAATGTAAAAGGCCTTTATTCAGAGATCTACAAAACATTGTTAAAAGAAACTGAGGAAAACCTCAATAAATTGAAGGGCATTCCGTGTTCTTGTGTTGGAAGACTCAATATCACTAAGATATCAATTTTATCCAAACAGATCTGTAGATTTAATGCAATCCCGATACAAATTCCAGCAGCCTATTTGTAAAATTAGAAAAGGCAATTATCAAATTTGTCTGGAAAGACACAGGCCTCTGAATAGCCAAAATTATCTTAAAAAGGAAGAATGAATTTGATAGACTCTGATTTCATGACTTTAAAGCATGGTATTCACCTAAAGTGGTAATAACCAGCATGTATCGGTATAAAGATTGATTGATGGGATTGAATCAAGAGTTCAAAATAGACCCTCACATCTATGGTCAAGTGATATTTGCCAAGGCTGTGAAACCGACCCAGCTGAGTTAGAACAGCCTATTCAACAAATGGTGCTGGGAAAACTGGATGCCCATATCCAAAAGAAAAGATCCCTATCTCACACCTTATACAAAAATTAACTCAAAATAGGTCAAGGACCTAAATGTAAAACCTAGAACCATAAAACTCCTAGAAGAAAATGTAGGGAAACAAGTTTAAAATCTTGTGGTAGTTGGTGGTTTCTTGGACCTTACACGCAAAACACAAGCAATGAATGAAAAAATAGATAAATAGGACTTAGGACTTCTTCAAAATGAAACACTTTTGTGTTTCAAACAATTTTTCAAGAAAGTACAAAGGCAGCCTATTCAATGGGAGAAAATCTTCAGTAACCACAGATCAAACAAGGGTTGTATTTCCATGTTATATTTAAAATGGGCAAAAGTCTTGCATAGATATTTTTTCCAAAGAGGAAATAAAAATGGCCAAAATATCTCATGAAAAGATACTCAGTATCACTAGCTATAAGGGAAATGCTGATCAAAACTACCATGAAATAAGGTTTCATGCCTCACAGAATGGCAATTATTTTTTTTAAAATACAGAAAACTATGGGTGCTGGGGAGGATGTGGAGAAATATGAACACTGCTTCACTGTTGATAGGAATGTAAATGGTGTTCCCTCTGCAGAGGAAGATTTGGTAGTCCTTCAGGGAGCTAAATATAGACACTATGATCCAGCAATCCTACTACTAGGAATATATACAGAAGAACTGAAGACAAGGATAATAACAGATATTTGCACACCCTTGTTCATAGTGCCATTACTTACAATTGCTAAAAGATGGAAAGAGCTTAAATGCCCATCAACTGATGAATGGATAAACAATATGTGGTGTATACATACAATGGAATATTATTCATGTATAAGAAATGAAAGTGGGATGCATATGACAACAATGATTGGCCTTGAGGATATTATGTTGAGTAAAATAAGACAGAAACAAAAGGATGAATATTGTATGTTCTCACTGATATGGACTAAATATGATTAGTTAGCTTATGGAATTACACTATATCAAAATGCTACTTGAGACACAGGATTTGAATCAACTTGTCAAAGATGTTCAAACAAATTTCCAAATCAATTCAAAAAGTTGAAGGAAAATGTAGTTCATGAGATAACAGATTTTAAGAAGACTTGGGTGAACACCAAGAAGAATCTGAAAGATTGAATAAAAAACAACAGTGCTTTTAGGAAAGAAAAACACAATGGATGAAATGAAAAATACATTAGAGACATACAACAGCGTTAAAATGGCAGAGAAAAGTACCAACAAATTTAGAGGATGGATCAGCTGTATTTGAAAACAGATAAAGAAATACATGAAATAAAAATGAGCAAGGGCTTATGGAATTGATTGTTAACCTGAAGCATAGCAGTATATATGTCATGGAAATTCCAAAAGGAGAAGAGATGGGGAAAGAAGCATTATGCATATTTGAGGAAATAGTGGTAAATAAATTTCCCACTTTCAGGAAGGATGTAAATGCACACACTAAGGGGTGCAAAATACTCCAATCGGAATAAATTCAAATAGAACTACTCAGAGACATAAACTATTCAGACTGTTAAATCCCAAAGATAAAGAAAATTCTGGAAACAGCAAGAAAAAAAGCAATCCATCAGTTGCAAGTTACACCCAGTAAGACTTTGTTCAGATTTCTCATCAGAAACCCAGAGGTGAGAATACAGTGATATGATATATTTAACACACTGAAAAAGAAAAACTGCCAGCCAAGAATTCTTTATCAGGCAAAATTGTCTTTTAAAAAATGAAGATGAATTTAAGTTATTCACATTTAAACAGAAACTAATGGAATTTGTAAACAAGATGAGAGTACTACAAGAAATACAAAAAGGAGTTCTGCATGCTGAAAGGAAAAGACAGAAGACAGAAGCTTGGAGGAGAGGGTAGATATGAAGATGTTCTGAGAGGGTTACCAAAATGAGAAAAAGAAAGACAAAATATGATATGACACATGAAAGCTAAAGGATAAAATGATTGAAGTAAGTAATGAATTTACTGAAATAACATTGCATGTTAATAAATTAAATTCCATCAATATGCTGTCTTCAACAGACTCACCTTGGAACCCAGGATATAAAAGGCCAAAAATAAAAGTTTGAAGAAAAATATTTCTTGCAAACAGTAACCAAAAAAGAACAAGCATAGTTATATTAATATTGGACAAAACAGGCTTTAAATGCAAAAATGTTATGAGACAAAGACAGCTATTATATATTAATAAAAAAGGCATTCAATCAGGAAGAAATCACAATCATAAATATCTTTTCATCTAACCAAGAGGCCACAAAATACAGGAGGCAATCTCTGGCCAGTCTGAATAGAGAAATATACACCTCTACAATAATAATATTTGGAGACATCAATATGTCCCTCACATCAATAGACAGAACAACTAGGCAGTGGATCAATAAGGAAACTGAGAACTTGAACAGTATGATAAATGATATGCACCTAAGAGACATATACTGAACAATGACCCCAAATCAGCAGGATATACATTCTTCACTATTGCTTCTAGATCTTTATCCAGGATAGACCATAGACCACATACTGCAAAACAAAATACTTCTCAATATATTATACTCCATTTCAAACCTACACTGATCATATTGGAATGAAGCTGGCAATGAATAATATTCTAGAAATGTGTGTGTGTGTGAGAGAGAGAGAGATAGAGATAGGTAGAGATTGTTTTAATTTTTGGCAAATATTTTGCAGTAGTATATTCCATCATTATTAATCTTTAAACCTGTGTGTTAATTTCCTAGCTGCTAAAACAAATACTATACAAGGGATTAATTTAAACAATGGGAAAGTATTGCCTCATGGTTTTGAGGCTAGAAGTCCAAAATTGAGGCACCAGAAACCTGATGCTTTCTCTCTGAAAACTATGGTGTTTGGGGGCTGCCTAGGGGAGATTCTGGGTCTTTGGTTTTTCTGCCTGAAAATAATATTGGCTTTTGTCCTGGCATTGCATAAATATACACAAAACAAATGGTGTCTAATTTTCTTTCCCAGTTTTATGAGAAAATATAGACTGAACCGAAACACTTACTTTAAACATTCTGGGATTTTGTTATTCCTTCATTACATTGTACTGCATGAATGAGCATTTATGATAAGATACATCAATCTACACCCACACAAAAGTTATATTTAATTTTTATCTCAAACATTTTCATTTATTGGGTATATTATCATCTCAAGAAGTCTCGTTGACTACCAAAAAATTTTTACTGCTAGATAAATTTAAATTTTATGTTAAGAAACAGGTTGTAACTTTTTAAATAACATATTACCTTTTAAATTAAAGAAAAGAATTATAAACAGTAAAGAAATAAAACATCTTTAACTATTGTCCACCTCTCACTTCCCTGACTTCCAGCCTCTACCATGCCTAGTCTGACTTAGAATCTTAAAATCTACTGGCAGAAATGTGATCTAAATGATCGTATCTGTTAAAACACTTCCACCAGCCTCTGTTGATGATTCTTGATTTTCCCATTCATCTAAAGTCTTTGTGAGTGGAAACACTCATGGAAAAATCCCAGGTGATTGACCAAGGGTTGAGGACTAGGACAGCCAGAGAAAACAGTAAAGTTTCATTAAAAGACATAAATATGAAGAACATTTGAAATGAAGAAAAGTAAAGCATGACTTCTGGTTCGGAGAATGTCTTCAGTTTAACGTTGGTAGGCATACAGTCTAATCGTGAAAATGATAGGGCCTTGATGAAAGGATTCTGGGAAAATTGGTCACAAATGAAGGGAAATCTTCCCCTTATAGGATGTGTGGGTTAAATGGAGAAACACTGATTTTGTGTGAAGGCTTTTCCAGTTCTGACTGATTTCCTCTGTTTTTACAAATGATATCGGACAGTGATTTCTTTGGTCTAAAAAAACAACTACCAAAAAACAGCAAAATAAATGTGATTACCTCTAGTGCAGAGAGACTGGCTCTTTGAAGACAAAATTAGACATGGAAGCTGCAAATAAAAAACTGTTACACCTGTAGAATATATAAGTTCATCTTGGGATAACGGTACATGAGTGCTCCATTGCAGAGTGCCCTGTATTATGTCACCCATCTAATCTGTGCATGGTCATGTGTGGAGAAGGGTGATGGCATGTACTACATGGGTACCTATGATTCATGTGGGGCGATGTGGACTCAGAGTGATCTCACCTAACAGATTTGTCTGTTCTTGCTGTAATCCACCTTTTCCATTTCACTGTTATACATGGGAAAAACATGTATAGTGATATACATATTGGTATAGTGATAAGAGTAAAGTCAGGGAGAATTAGTTCCTACAGCCTGTAAAACTGTCTCCCCCCTAACAGAACCACTGATGGTCACTCCTGGTTGCCAGGCATTTGTTTTTCTTTGAGATAGAACACCCAGAGGGTTCCAAGCTGGCAGTTGTAGACCAGAGCTGCTGGCCAGAGGCAGAGCTGTGGTTTCTTTGGGGCCATGTATGTCCTACTGAAGACCACAAAAATGTCTCTGCAGCTAGTCCTAGAGCAATGGTCCAGTGTTCTGATGGTCTTGTATGAAATCTTGAGGCTAGGCACAAGTCTATTGGAGTCATTGGAAATCTTACTAAGTGCTACCTGGTTTGCTCTCATAGTAAACATCTGGCAGCATAGGTTGAAGGATAAAGAGCTAGCCAAGAATATTTCTGATCAATGTGAGGATTATCTTAAAGTAACTGAGAAGATTTGACAGATAATTAAAATTTGTAAAGAACTTAGATCACCTACAGTGGAAACCAGCCCTCCAATGTTACAAACTGTTCTTAGCAGCACTTAACAAGGATGCAAAGAGGTTTGCATTTTCACTGGAAAATTTAGGAGATATTCTGGACAAAGGACAGAAAAGTGAGCTCACTGAGTTTTCTTTCAATAGCGTGATGATGGCTCATCTTCAAGGAAACACACAGTCTCCCAATGAGACATCTGAATCCTTCCACATCAATGAGAATTGGATAAAAAAACATCTTAAGGGTATCTCAGTTGAATGGAGAACACTGCCAGGAAAGACACTGAGTGGTGTGGACAAAATGCTCAGCTTCAGGAAACCCAAAACCTGCTTGCCTTGGAGGATGCTACATGGAATGAAAGCATGCAGGAACTGAAGGAACAGGAAAAAAAGCTTGAAAATTCCATGATGCAGACGGAACTCATTGTCAATGATAAAGAGCCTGCTAATATCTCTGAATGAAACAGTTCTGAAAATGGTAAAAGTATTTGTTGTCTGTGAAGATTACACTCATGCTATCAAGTTGGAATTAGAAGAAAAGTGTGAATCTGTGAAAGGAGAACAGCCTCATAATATACATGTGTATGTGTCAAATCTCATTGATGCTGTAAACTTAAATGTTAATGCTGAGATGCAAAAGGGGAAAGCAAATGATATATAAAAACGTGTGTAAGGAAAGTCCAGTCACTGAAGCACTTAAATATCAAAATAAACATCTAGAAATTGAACAAGCATCTTTGCAGCAGAAAAATGAACACCAAGAAAAGCAGATACAGAAGTTTTACCAGAAACTGCAAATTCTTCTGGAAGTACATCAACAACACATAATGCAACTTCACCTTGAATCAATTCTGCAGGTAATAGACCATGTGGAAATAGAGAAAAGAATTACCAAGGTAAATGCAAATATCGGTTTTATAAAAAATCAACTTGACATGTACAGAGTAATTATGGAACATCTCGAAAATAAACTGCAGAGCATTGAATATTCTTATGAATGTTGGATTAGTTATTATGTTAGGAAAACTCATGAAAGTTGCCTGTCAGCTCTAGCTACGGAGAGAAAGCTCAATGAGCTAAGACTGGAAAATGAGCAGAAAAAGCAAAAGTTTTCAGAGATTGATTGTAAAATCCAACTTACACCATGTGTTTATTTTGCCCCCACTATTTCATAGGTAGCCCATTGAAGAGACTGGGGAGGTTCAGAGCAACTCCTGTATCATCAGTTCTCTTGTCAGAGAGGATGAAGATATAGTGAGGGCTCAGAGATTCAGGGTGATTCTCATGTTTGACTCCCCTATCAGTCATTCCCTGAGTATTCAAAAGCACAATAGGACCTCCAGCATATTTTACTCTTTCAAAATGATTGGACTTAATTTTTAGTTTGTATATAATTAATACATTTTGATTGATGTTTTTAGAGTTACACACTGTTTTCCATAATATAGAAAATAGTTGTAATAGTATTCATAAAAATATAGTTGTAATAGTATTCATAAAAATACACTGTTTTACATTTTGTTGAACCTCCTAGAATTAGATTAAAAGTATTTCGTTTTCAATGATGAAATTTTTCCACAATTGCTTTCACAATAATTGTAATGGAAAATGAGTACAGGTGTTTATAAACTTCAAGTCTGTTTCTAAATATATGAGGCAAAATTTTTAAAAAATGTGGAGGTTAATTAATATTTATAGCATTAAATTTTGAGTGATTTGAAAAATAACAGTAAAAACAACAACAATATTCCATATTACACTTAATTATTTTATCAATGACACCCTGAATGAGCTGATCCATTTTCAGGAGGTGATATTTTGCAACTCTTTATTTCTTATTTCTTTTTAAAATGTTATATTTTTCACAATATTCATTGTAGTTCAAACATTTTAAAATTTTCCTTATTGCAATAAAAGTTTTCTTAACTATTCTGTATTCTGTTATCATTTGTTATGAATTTCCTGAAACTAAGAATAATTTCTTTTAACATCTGTTTCTTTGTATTGGTATTAGAGTTTCTTTATTTTCCCCTTAAACCTTGGATCCCATGTTTTTAATAAAAAAATGGGTAAGAAATCTAGCATTATTTCATTTTACTAAAAGATTTCCTTTTGTTCAGTTTTACCAATTGCATGTAACCTTTCATTTATCACTTAACTGCAATTAATGTTAGGTTCATTATCAATGACTTTGGAAATGGTTAATGTTTCAGTATAGATCCTAAAATGTCTATAGATATTCATTCTTCTTACAAAATTTTCCTCAGTATTTGATATGACCCTTCTTAAAGATAAGACCAATATCAATTATTTACTTTAACCCTTAACCAGAGACAATCCATTAATTTGTTATTATTTTAATAAAATCTAAGTTAATTTTGTGATCTACAATAAAATGATTGTTGCTTCATAACCACAAATTCATGTGCCTTGATAAATAAGAACTATTTTATATATTCATTAGAGTTCCTTCTTCTATACATTGTAAATTTATTTTAGACATGTCTTAGGCATGACTTGTTACTAATTATGATTCTATGTAATTTGAGATAATAATCATTGTTTCCTTAATTACCACCTTCTTTTTTCTCCATTTAATTATGCTCTATGTATAATTCCCAAGCAAATAGGTATATCAAGAAGATGAAAAAAAATTCATTATATATTTCCCTGTACTTTGAAAACCTTAAACCCAGGAGAAGAGAGTATAGTTGAAGAGTGAATAAAATATATTTGGGGAGGGATGAGGAGAATAGTGTATCTCCCTACCCTTGTAAGTCACACAAACACCAAGGCAAAGGAACATTCACATCCAGAGCTCCCCACAATTTAGGAAGGGAATAACAAGCTTTGGTAGGGTATTGTGATAAGGAACTGGAGATGGATTGGCTATAGGATTGGTTTAGGCAGAAATTCCAAGACTAACTTTTAAGACAGTTCTGCATACCTGATATGACTGTGGAACAGCAGCAAGTTGAGGAAACTAAGATCATGTTGATCCAGCAATATCTGTTGTAGGGTACAAGTACAAGTGCAGAAATCCACACCCTGAGAAAGCCTTGGTGTAGGAGCCCCACACCCTGTATTATGGCAACATGCAGCCATGAGCCCTCAATGAAACTAGCACTCTCCTGTCTTAATAAAATTACTTCCTCAAAAAATGCATGTTAATACACTAACCATTTTTTAAAAATCATAGCATGTTTCTTCATTTTGCCACATTCCTATGGTCATTTACAGACTTTACATAATTTAAGGCATGGTACATGGCCCCCACTTTGCCATTTCAGGTAATAAGGTGACAATTCAGTTGCTGCACTCAGTTCTTGTGGGTTACTCAATATTTAGACATATAATTTTTCTCATAATTTTTCCTTCCTATGATACATATTTCAAATTACTAGTCAGAATTGATGGTTTGGAAAAGCCCCTAAAGTGGAAACAACATGAGAAAGTCATGAACATATGAGAACATGTGGTATATTTTGAATTCTAAAGCAATGCTGTGTAGTGACCAAAATGTGTACCTTAGCCTCAATATCCTAAACTTTAAAATGAAGAATAGCCTGGATGATTTGCCATATCCCTTTCTATTCTGCCATTTTATAACCTTACTCTAATATTAATTTGCATCAGTCTCAAAACATGTACCCTCAAATAGCTTACATTGTGACTTGAAAACAATACAAGAAATTTAGATCCTTGATGATATGTTATTTTTTTTTTTTTGAAAATTCTCTTGGCATGTTAGAAAAGTAGAGCCAATGGTAAAGATTGTGTATGTTTTCTTATTCTTTTTCTCTTTTTAAATACTTGAAGGCAAAAATGATGTGAGTTTGTAAGAAACAAGTGTGGCACCATCATATGTTTGCAGACAGGTGTCTCAGCTGATGTCACAGAGGCAGCTCTGACAGCCAGAGACCTAATTCTCAGAATTAACATGACTTCCTCAGGAACCTGATGAATACTTGTCCACTAAACACCTTGAATTATCTTTCCATATCACTAAACTTCATAATTGTCTTTAATTCAATTTACTTTGACTAATGAGTTTTGGGGTTAATGATGTCTCTAGCACTGGGACTACATTTTGATCCAGACACAGCCTTCATCATCAGGAACTCATAGTTTGGTGGATTAGATTGTCAGGGAAATTGAGATTTGTCACAGTGGTTGAAGATCAGAGCTATGAAAATGTCAAGTTCTAGGGGCCATAGGATCTCATTTTATGGGTTAAGAACACTCCAGGAGAAAGTTGTAACTCAGGGAAAACTTACTACTTAAGTATGACATAGCCATGGAAATATGAGTAAAAGAACAAATTCATGTAATGGATCCAGCATATGCACAGAAATGATGGTGATGTACTATAAGAAAATTATTAATAAGAATTGTGAATTCATAAGCTTTCTAATCACTAGCCTTTGCTGTTTTAGCCTAGATTGTGAATGATTAAATTTGTCCTTTGGAATGTTATAATGCTGCTATGCAGGCAACCCCATCTATTACCCAAAAACAAATGTTTAAAAGGAGCAAGTCACCAGATGTGACATTTACACATCCTGTTTGTATCCCCTGTAAAACTAAAAGCTATAAAACTTTATGTTCCTATGCAGTGGACCATAAATAGAATAAGACAAAGACCCCTCCAGGCACCACATCTCTCCTGTGGAGGGCTGGCCACACACTGCTGGATGGATTTGGTGACTTTTGATGAGGTCATTCCTCATGAGTTGCAAGACCTTTTGAAGTTCTGAGGTTTGGAACACCTTAAATGGGATAGCCCCTAAACTGCCAGTCAAAGCCTTACCCAGGAGGGGACACCAAGCCTGGGACTGTTTTTCCAATCAGGACTCTGATCAGTTGCACAGGGGCCGCTGGCCAAGTGAGAGTTCAGATGTTGAATTTCCCCCCAATTTGGTGAGTGGTTGTATATACTTTCATTCTTTCCTATGCCTTAATTAATTACTCTTCTTTTCTGTGATTGCTCAATAGTTATAATCATTTAATATAACCTGAACCTCATTTGATTTAATAAAACTGTCTATGCATAGCATTTAGAGTTTCTGCCTCTTCCTTAGCAGAGAATTTTGGCAAATTTGGCAGGATTCATTAGATAATAAGCTTCCATTATTGTTAACTTTTATTTAGCAGAAGAGATGGAGAGTTATTCAGTCCAAGAATTTACAATCACTCAATGTAGTTAGAGAAGTGTATTATTATAGAAGGATAAGGAGAAAAATGGTTGGAAAGAAGCCAGTTCTGAGCAATATATTAAGCATACACACACACACACAGACACACACACATACACACTTTGGGTCTAATTCCAAGATAAAAAGGAGGCACAGAATGCGTTTAAACAGGCCTGGGAAAAGATGGTGGAGTGGGAAACTCCAGCAATCAGTCCCTCAACCAAAACTAGCATTGGACTTCCAGAAACAGTCTGATTTGATTAATTATGAAACTTTATAGTTCAGTGGATCACTACAGCAGCATCCAGATAGGAGCAGGAGGAAGATGCAGATAAATTCCTATAAATACAGGTGATTTTCACCCTCCCTAAAGTAGGTAACATTGCCCATCCCCCAGCCTCATGGTGGTCAGATGGCTACAGCAGCGCTGGCTCCTGGTGCATACTTGTGTGCATTTATGTCAGTGCCAATGTATCAGCTGGAAATCTTAGGGACTTAGCCAGGGAACTTGTCTCAGGCCCACTGCCAGAATTTATTCTGTGGGTGCAGAGAGCAGAGACTATGGGAGAAACAATCAAATTGAAGTACCCTGGGGCAAAGGACCATGAATTAAGTCAAACAAGGGAGCAGAATTTGGAAAGGAGTATTTCAAAGGGAGTAGAGGATGCCGTCACTCAAATTGCTGTAACTATAACAAGAGAAATTGAACCCACTAGGAAGCACAATCCCAGGAAAATAAGTAGGCCTCCAGGCTTCACAGGTCTCACAGATGCAGAGAGTACACTGCACTTCTATTTGCCTCAGGCTGATCTTCTAGGATAGAAAAGCTAAGCCTTAAAGGATACCACCAGACAAATCAGAGCCAATTGGCAAAAACAGTGAAAGGTGCTTTTTGCTTGGGTTTCTTTGTTTAGATTAGCTTCTGGCATTCAAGAAAAACCCCATCATATCTCTAGCCAGGTACTTACTTAAGGAATAGACAGCTGGGGAACCAATTCCAGATTTTAGTATTTGATAAATATGAAAATATACAGTGCTGTAACAAAAGATTACTAAACAAAGAAACTGGAAAAGGTAGCCCATAAAACAAACAAGATATATACATAGAAGCCATCATTGAAATTGTAGGACTCATGGTTCCCATTCTTAATCTTGTTACAATGCCACAGTAATCTAAACAGCATGGTATTGGCACAAAGACAGAAATATTGACCAATGCAATCAAAATGAGAGTTTAAAAATTAGCTCTCACAATTAAGGCCAAATGATATTTGACAAGGTTCCAAAGACCAATTGGGAAGTAATAGCCTGGAAGATTATATTCAAAAGAATGCATGAAAAACCCTATCTTACACCACATATAAACATTAACACAAAATGGTCAAGAAATAAATTTAAGAACCGAAGTAAAAAAACTCCTAAAAGAAAATGGAGGGAAGAATCCTCAGGACTTTGTGTTATCAATGCTTTTTTAAAATTCATATGCAAAACACAAGCAACCATTGGAAAACTAGATAAATTGGGCCTTGTCAAAATTAAAAACTTTTATGCATTAAAGGAGTTTAAAATGAAAGTAAAATAACAACCTACAAAGTTGTGGGAAGTACCTGGAAACCACATATCTGATAAGGGTTTCACATCCAGAATATATAAAGAAATCCTACAACACAAAAGATACTTTCTATTTCTTTTCATAGAAATGATTGAGAGAAGAGAGAAAGGCTTTTGCTAATGTCCCTGATCTGTCCTGCACCCCCCCCAGGTCCTAAGGGGGAATGGCTAATTGTGACAAGAGAGTACAATATTTGCTAATTTAATATTACCATCCTGAGATATGAAAATACACACTGAACAAATAGACACAAATAAAGAGTTGGACACAAAAATACAGAACTCACTAATGTTATTTATAATTTTCATTCTCTATAAAATAAGTTTAACTGTACAATAACATTATATTCAAAAGATCTCCTTGAAGGCTATTTCTGTTTAATCTGCATTGTGCCCATGCAGGTTTGCACAAGAATTTTGTTCTTTACTTACTGGCTCCCACAGCTTTAAAATAAAATCTACAATACTTTCTTTTACCTCAGAGCTTTGCTTATTTCCCATTTTGACTTTGACAGACCTCAGATTAACAACATCAAATATAGTATATTCTTACTGAGGTGCACACTCAACTTTTGTACAAATTAGAAATGAGGGATATGCTCCTAGGGAAGGGGGATTTCTGTGTTTTCTGTATACAGGATCAGGCTTCCAGACCACAGAAAGAACTTCACATTAAGGGAGAAGGATCCTTACCAGGGAAATTGGCATACAACTCTTCCATTACAAACTGTGCCAGAAACACTTAGATGTGTGGGGTGGGTTGAATGCAGTAGGTTAATCAGTTTTTAAAACAACACAAGGATCTTGAAACACAAATTAACAGTTATTGAAGTAAATTAACTTATATATTGAGGTAAATCTTACATAGTCAAATAACACCTCATGTCATATAGAAGTTTTCTTTAATATTTCAATGTGTTCCCCTGGTCATGTCAACCTTTAAGTATGGTTTAGATAATAGTGGACCAGTCAATTAAATTAAAATACCATCCTTCCAAGGTTTAACTCTTGATGGCCCATTGAAGTGAAAATGAAATATTCATAAGAATTACATTTAAACCATATACTGGAAACATTATCTTGGGAATTAATGATATATAAAATTTTAGTAAGTGTAAATTAATAAGATTAATTTACTTAATTAAGTAGTCAATTAATAGGATTTACTAAAAAAATCATCAGTCAGAATTATTTTAAGAGATGAAATACATCAGATAGCCTGCTCTGCTCATGGATGTTCAGGGTTTAGTGGTAAACTTGATCAAACCTGCTCTTTACTTTACGATATTGAGCCTCACAGCTGAACTCTCCTACTCCCCTGGGACCTGATGATCCTGAGGATGTTCCAAACCTCTAAGGGTGTTGCCTGAGACTGAATGTGGTAGTAGGCACACAGGGGAAACTTGGAAAAGCTGGATTACAAACTCTAATTCTGTCCCTTTTTGCCTGCTGTTACTATTTTCTTTTCATACAACTTTCAAATTCCCCTCACTTAACACAACTACCAACCAACTTTCTTGAGCACTTTCCTCATGGGAGCTAAACCACCATGATGGAAGGAAATGGTGCTTTCCATTTTTTTTTCTGGGTCTTTGGTTCTCTTCCTGTAGGAGTCACACATTTGTTGTGTATATTTCTTGTTTTCATAAACTTTGTTGATTGTCTCCTCTAATTCTAAGATGGATTTTATCTCTTGCATTGATTTTCTGTAAAGTTACATTTCATATTATTGATGTTCTTTGGGCAGTAATCAGTGTTTCAGCTGCTGGTTTTGAATGACACAGTCAATCTCTGAAATGTCATACTGTACAGATGACTGCTTTTCTTTGGGGCTTTTCATTTTCACTTCAATTGCTATAAGCAATTCCTTCACTTGATTTTCTTAAATACTTTCTTATTAGTTTTTTTAATTTAAAGAAGCTTTAGATGACATAAGTGCTACATAAAAAAAATATAGGGGATTCCCATATGCTCCACTCCCTCCCCCTGCCACACCTTCCCACATTAACAACATCCTTCATAAGTGTGGTACATTTCTTACAATTGATGAACACATATTGAAGCATTGCTGCTAACTCTGGTCTATAGTTTACATTATAGCTTACACTTTGTCCTTCACAACTTTGTAAATTATGACAAAATATATAATGGCCTATATCCATCATTGCTATGCCATGCAGGACAATTCCAATGTCCCCCAAAATGTCCCCACATTACACCTATTCTTACCTCTCCTTTCTCTCAGAACCTCTGGTGGCCATTGTCTTTAAAACAATGATAATAGATCTTCCATTGTCAGAATGATAATAAGTCTATAATAGAATAATAATAAGTCTACTTTACTACATTATTCGTGCCCCAATCTTGAGGATTTTGGGATGGTTATGCCCACACTGTTTCTAATTGAGAGGGGGCTTAGATCCCATGGTGCAGATGGATGGAATTATCTTGCTTGCAGTTGCAGACACTCTCTTTTCCTTGGGATGCACATTGTCCATTATCATTTACTTGTTAGCTGTCCTCAGTGAGTCCAATGTACTGGAGAGTAGGTTTTGCAACTCTGCTGAAATTCAGGACACAGCTGACATGTGGACAGATCAAAGGTTTAAGTCTCTTGGACATATATTTAACAAGTATAATACTATTTATAGATTGAAATAAAAGTGGCAGAAGACCCATGAGTAGGGAAACTATAAATGACTCTAACTCTGTTACATTGGGTAACATAAATTCCAAAGTAAGGTCCACTAACAGAGCACTGAATTCCTGAGATGATTTGCCCTGTTTATAGTGTCTGGATGTCTGTAGAGTCCTCAGAATCCCCACTATTTCAGGTATTGTTTACTGTGGTAGTCAATGAGATCCTGCTGAGTTGTGCATAAGTTTAATCTCTGGAAAGACCTCATTTGCTTTGAAATCTCTTAGCCATTGAGGCCATTTGATACAGTTATGAATTCCAAAAATAGATATTGGATTATGCTTGTAAACTGGTCTGTTCCTCTGGGCATAATTAAATTTTGATTAGGTCTTTGATTGGGCCACATCAGCAAGACTCAGAGATAAAAGTACATAGGAGAGCAGAGGAGTTACTTGGAGATTTGGTGTTCATTTTTTTTTTTAATTTGGGGCCTGGTGGCCTGTGTGCCTTCTATATTTTTCTTTATTTTCTTTTTTTCTTTTTACTGGGAGGTCCTGACGGTTGAACCCAGGTCCCTTCATATGGGTGATGGACACCCAACCATTTGAGCCACATCCACCCCTAGTTGGAATTTTGATTTTGGAGTCTTGAGTTGGTGTTTTGATGTTGGAGTTTTAATGTTGGTTCTAAGGGAAGCAAGGACACAGAAGAGCTTGGCCGTGAGGAAAGAGAGAAGGCCCCAGGAAGAGATGAGTCATTTGCCTGATAGTCTACAGCTGGCCTTGTGGAGAGATGCAAGCCTAAGCTGAGAAAGAGGCAAGCCCAAGGATGAGAGGAAACCAGGAAGCCTGAAACCTGGCAAACATCATCAGCCATCTTGCTCCAACACATGACCATAGACTTTGGTGAGCGAAGTAACATGCTTTATGGCCTGGTAACTGTAAGGTTTACCCTAAATAAATACCCTTTTATAAATGCCAACAGATATCTGGTAATTTGCATCAGCACCCCTTTGGCTGAATAATATAGCCATAAAAACTCATTCATATTTACCATTTCCCCCTTTTGCTCAATGTCTTTTCCCAGTTGCATTGTTATTTGGTGCTTGGTAATAATCCCTCAGTGCCAGGGAGGGTTACTACTGGGAGTCAGGTCCCCCTCCAGGGGGAAGGCAGTTCAATTACATAATGGGTTTGGCTAAGAAAGAGACCACATTTGAGCAACAATGAGACTTTCAGGAGGTAGCACTAAGGCAATATATAATATTAGGCTAAGTTTCAATTTCAGAAGAAAAGTTTTGTAAGTACAATCATCAATATCAAGGGCCTGGTGTAATGGTCTGTCTTCCTTCACTGGGAACTGCCTTGTACTTGGGGGATTCTTGTTGCTGACTAGAGAATATAGCAGATCTCACTAGGATGGAAATTCAATACTCTTTTGATTATTGTGTGTGTCTCCACCCACCAAAACAATGCCCCATGAACCCTTGAACATATTTCTATGCCTTAGAGACATGCCTCAGGTGAACAACAACCTATTCATCCCCCATCACCAACACCCCACACTCCCCTGCCACAGTTGTGACCCTTCTGTGATCCAAAACCTCTCCAAAATGAAGCCAACAAAATACCAAATGAAATTAATAAGAAAATGAAATAATAATATTTTTTAAAATAAATAAAATACAAAAATATTTAAAATAAAAAAAACATTTTACAGATTATCTCTTTCATCACTAAAAGGTCTGTTGTCTTGTAAATACAGTGACATTTTCTTCCATTTATTCCCCCAGTGTCTATTTTTTTCATTTTCTCTTCAAAGTAGCATTAGGTTACAGAAAAGTCACATAGAGAATTTAGAGCATTCCCATATAACCAATGTCCTCACCTTTTCTCCCCTCCCCTATTGATAATATTTTACATGTGAATGGCACATTTGTTACAATTGATGTACAAATATTGAAGCATTGCTACTAACCATGGTCAATGGTTTACATTATGGCCTACATTTTGGACCTTACACTTTTATGTTTTGATGAAATTTAAAATGGCCTGTATCAGTTATTGCAAGATCGTGAAGAAAAATGCTAATGCCCTGAAAATGCCCTGTGTTCCATCCATTCTATTCTTCCCTCCCCTTCTCTTGGGAACCTATGGTAAGCACTAAGTTTAAGTTTTTGAAGAATAAGATTTATAATTATTTGCAATAATATTGAGGACTTGACTATTGGGCTGTTTTCTTTTATTAGGCATTGCCTAAGTTCTTGAGGGATTTCTGACCCTCTAATTTTCATATGCTTTTTAAAATATTCCTTTTTTCTCCTCAAAGTTTTTTAAAGGAAATATTTAAGTTAATAGCATCCATAGTTCCTTTAATTTGTCTTCTGACTGATATTTTGCTTAACACATTCTAATTCACTCTTTTTGTTTGCATTGAGTTGGCTGTGTGATCCTGACCTACAAAAAGGAGAGCAAAGGGGCCTATTTGCAATTTGGAAATTATGATGACACACTACACTGCATTTGTGATCCCCATCATTCCTTCCAGGATCATATCCACCTCTACTTCTCCTTCTGTTTCCCATCATATCTCAGTTCACCAATCCCTACATGGAATTCCCACCTTTTCTCTCATGTATAATGATAGCAGTCCTAATCCTTACCTGAGAGAGTGTAGTGAGGAAAACAAAGGATAATGCATATGAAGCACTGAAAGCAGTGCATGTCACACCAATGGACCAAAGATGTCATGTCTAATGTAAACTGTTTGCTGCCACCACAGAATCTGCATGACAACTTACCCTAAAGGTGAAATATGACAATCAGCCCAAAGCTATGGATCTCATATTAACCACAGTAGACCTTAGATTAGCAGGTTGTTATCCCTGATGTTCTCAGCTTTCTTCAAACTCATTATGATAGGCCTAAATTCCCTATCTACTTGTATTCCCTCTGCCCTGCTTGGGATTTCCAATGATGTTTGAGAATGAATGCCTGCCATTTAAATTATATTATTCCTATATTCTTCCTGTAAAGCCATGATGTTTGCAACCTGGTTTTGGATTGGTTCCTTCTATATAACCATGCAGCTTAAAGCTCAGGAGAAAAGACATCTTCTGTACATTGGAAGAAACAATATGACCCAAGTACAGTAATTTTCATTCATCACATACTAAGAAAGAGCAAGCATATGGAGATAGCAACAAAACATACATTCTCTGTGGACTAAGATTTACATTGCTGCCAACCCAACAGTGGTGTTTTGGATGTCTAAAGCTAAAAAATGGACTTAATTTTTTTGTTGAATTAGGGGGCTCTTTCATGTGTTTTTCCCTTTCACACATCTTTGGAATAACAATATGTTGTTGTTTTTTTATTACACAAATGCATTAGATGTCAATAAGAAAATGTACAGTATCTGAAGCCTTACTAATTAATTTAATATGATTTTTGTTTTGAATTAGTTATGTTGGATTTTAAATATTCTTACCAGTGGAGGTCATATGTGATACAATATGGAAGTGAGGCCATAAATGCATGAGGAAAGATAGCTTGCTAGTCACATGTTCCAGACAGAGTTGGAGGTGTCCTGAATATTAAAGTAAGCACAATAGACTTCCTTGGCTCAAACAACAGGTGTAGAGCACATAAGCAGAATAACAGAGACCTATGAGCTTGTCCTTTCTATGATTCTAGGTGAGGGTTAGCAGATTTCCCACACTTGTCAATGACTGGTTATTTATTACAAAAGACCCCATAAAAGGAAAGGTACTGGCAGTTTGTGGGCCATGATGATGCTGAGCTTATCATTTGGTGTCAACAGCTTGTTCTGGCTCAAGCATGTGGGTGGTTTGTGTGGTGGCCATGGATCTGAGTTTAAACTCTGGGTATAATAAGACCTGGGGTGTATAATTGTTTATTAACTAGGACAAAATTGATGTGGAGGCAAACACCTTAAGCAAAGTAACATGGACACCAAGACAGCACACAAAATTTTTGAATAGTTATGAAAAAGTGCCTCCTTCAAAGCTTATGTATGAGCATCACTTAAAAATAGAAAGAAAAAAACAAATTTCTACCAATCCTAAATTCAAGTGATTTCTTCTCTTTGTCATCATATAAAATGGGCAAATAATCCAAAGCATGTTGAATTACTCATATAACAATTTAGGAATTTTACTTGCACATTCTATTATTTTTTATCTATTATTTAATTATTTATTACTTCTCCCATTTTCTGAAGCTTTTGAAATCCAAGTATTGAAGATTCTATTATAAAGTACTCAGAAACTTTTAATAGAATTAAGATGACAAAGTAAATGGATATGTAAATTTCAATGTCTATTGCATATGTAATTTTGTTTAAAGGGCAAAAGACATATTGGGGCTCTGATAGGGAGCTCTTAATGTTGTTTTTGTAAGGGAAAAGACTTATAAGTAAGCTAGGCTTATAGAGCTATTGTTTTAGTATGTGTATGGCTAAGCACCAAGTCCCCCTTTGGGGAGCCCAAAACACCCTTGTAATTCTACTTTAGCATGTGCTTTGATGCATCCCTGAGTATAATGTGGTAAATACATTTCTTGAATGTGTTTTCATCATTGTTTATAAGATTTTAAATTTTTCTACACAGAACTTGGTCATCCTAAAAGAAACAAGTAGTATTTGCTCCTTTAAAAATATGCAAAATATTGGGTTCAGCAGGTGAGTTATATTAATTATCACTAGATACTCTGCGATTGTCAAATATTAAAGTATACAGATGATAACATTTCTGCTGATGGTTAATGGAGGAAATCCACAAATAACCTGTCTTAGTTCATGAAAATAATATTGCTCTCTCCTGGCATTTCACAAATATAAATAAAACACATGATGTTTACTTTTTTATCCCAATTTCATAAGTATAGTCAAAAACAAAAGGCATACAGTAAACATTCTGGGATTTAGTTCTTCATTCATTAAATTGTACTGTACAAAATAACATTTATGATAAAATGCATCAACACACACCCATCACAAAAGTTATATTTTATTTTTATTCCGAAAGATTGTCATCATTTGGGTATATGATTATCTTAAGATGGCTGGTTAATTACCAAAAAAACTTTTACTGCAAGTTAAATTAAAATGTTACATTAAGAAACAGGTTGTAACTTTTAAAATGATACTTTCCCTTTCAAAATAAATAAAGGAATTATAAACAGTTAAGAAATAAACCATATTCAGCTATTGCTGACCTCTCATTTCCTTGGTATCCAGCAGCCTCCACATCTAGTCTGACTTAGGTCCTACAAATCTACAGGCAGAAATATGATCTCAACCATTGTATTTGTTAAGACCCTTCAACCAGCTTCCATTGATGATTCTTCATTTTCCTCTTCATGTAAAGTTTATGAGTGGAATCACTCTTGGAAAAATCCCAAGTGATAGACCAGAGGTTTGAGGATTGAGACAGCCATAGAAAATAGAAGATTTCATTAAAAAAATAAATATGAAGTTCATTTGAAATGAGGAACACTTCAAAGCCTGAATTTTGGTTTGGAGAACTTCCCCAATTTAAGTTTGGTAGCCATGCAGTCATGTGCTGAAAATTGTAGGTTCTTTATGGAAGGATTCTGGGGCAACTGGTCACAGCTGAAGGACAGTCTTCCTCATATAGGATGTGTGGGATGAATGGAGAAAGACTGCTTCCATGTGACGGCATTCCTAGTTCTGAATGATTTCCACTGTTTTTACAATTCATATGGGACAATGATTTTACTTAGTCTCACAAAAAGAAAAAAACAAATAACAAAATAAGAGTGATTGTCAACAGCATAATGAGATTCTGCATATTTGAACACACAATTAGACCTTGAAGCTGCAGATAAATATGTTACAACTGTAGAATATATAGCCTCATCTTGGGATAAGGGTGCGTGAGTACACTATTGCAGAGCACCCCACATCATATTACCACATCTAACTATGAATGTTCATGTATGGAGAAGGGTGATGGTATTGTTACCAGATTTTGTCTAGGTTCTTGACTATGCTGCAAAAACAATTTTCAAGAGCTTATTGGGTTACTTAGGCCAGTAATTTATTAAGGAAAGGTGAGAAGAAAAATGGCAGAAAATAACAGGTCATAGGTCCCAGGTAGAGAAGAAGGGGCTGAAGGGTGATAAAGATGGCTGATTTATAGAATACAATTTCCCATTATAGATTATAAATCACTGGGTTTACTTGTGTAGTCATCCAGGCAGGGGCAAAGAAGACTAGAATAGGGATTTTTGGTTTTATGCTTACTTTTTAAACTATTAGTTATTCCATCTCTTTGCTAATGACACATCAGGAGTCCCAGCAGTTGGCTGTTTTGATTGATTACTCCACCCATCAATACTCCAGGAGTGCCCAATGATAAGGCCCCTGGACAATATCTGGGGCTTCTCCTGGCTTCCAGAGGAAATCTTGTACTGAAAGGGTGAATCTCATGAGGGTCTTCCAGCAGCCATCTTGGGAGTATTGATGTCCATGTGGACTTTTTGCCAGGTTCCAGATCCATATATTGATACCTTATCTAGCTTGTTTCAGTGTGGTATTGTTTGGGTGCCTAGGATTCACAAGGGGCCATGTGGAATTAGAGTGATCTCATCTAATGGACTATTCTGTACTTGATATAATAAACTGTCCATTTCACCATTAAACATTACAAAAACATACACTTATATTAGTATAGTGACCAGAGTAAAGCCAGAGAGCATTAGTTCACACAACCTGTCCAACTGTCACCTCCCCAGTAGAACCACTGATGGTATCTTCTTGTTGCCAAGCACTTGTTTTTCTTTGAGATAGAACATTCATAGGTTTCCAAGCTGGCAGTCATAGACCAAATGCTTCTTTCCAGAGGCAGAGTTGTAGGTTTTATGAGACCATGGAAGACCTACTGAGGGCCATAAAAATGGCTTTGAAGTTGGCCCTAGAACTTATGGCCAGTGTTCTGATGGTCTTGTCAGAATTCTGGAGGCACATCCCAATTATATTGGAGTTTTCCTTGGAAATCTTACTATATGCTACTTTGCTCTCATACTAAAATTCTGATGTCACAGTTTGAAGGAGAAACAGATAACCAGCACCTTTCTGCTCAACATGAAGATTTTCTTAAAATTGGTGAGAAGACTGGGCAGATAACTATATCATGTGAAGAACTTAAGGCACCTGCCATGGAGACCAGTCCTCCAATGTTTCTAATTTTGTGCTTCACAGTACTTAATAAGGATGCAATATGTTCCTCATTTAAATGGAAAATGTAGGAGTTATTCTGTACAAAGGATAGAAAAGTGAGCTAAGTTTTCTTTCAACAGCATGATCATGGCTCATCTTCAAGGAAACACACAGTGAGCCTTGTGTGAAAATCATCTTACATTTATCTCAGAAGAATGGCAAACAATGCCAGAAAGAAACACTTAATGATGTGGATGAAAATGCTCAGCTTCAGGAGACCTTGAAGTTTTTGTCTTGGAAGATGCTAGGTGGAATGAAAGTATGCAGGAACTAAAGGAACAGGAAAAAAATCTTGAATATTCCACAATGCAGTTAGATCTCATTGTCAATGATAAAGAGAGCCAGTTAGCATATTTGATAGAAACAGTTTTGAAGTTGATAAATGTGCCTGCTGTCTATGATGTTTATGCACCTGCTATCAACCTGGAATTAGAGGAAAAGAGTGAATGTGAGAAAGGAGACCCACCTCATAAGATATATCTGAATGTACCAAATCTCATCGAGGCTGTAACCATAAATGTTAATGTAAACAGATTTGAAAAGGAAAATCAAATGATATATAAAAAACTGTGTAAGGAAAGTCAAGTCAATGAAGCACTTACATATCAAAATAAACATCTGGAAACAGAGCAAACATCTCTAAAGCAGGAATATGAACACCTAGAAAAGCAGATACAGAAGTTTCACCAGAAACTGTATATTCTTCCAGAAGTACATCAACATCATCTCCTGCAACTTCACTTTGAGTCAATCCAGTGGGGAACTGTCCACTTAGAAATAGAGAAAAGAACTACCCAGGTGAATGAAAACATTGGTTTTACACAAAAAACAACTTGATACATACTGAAGGATGAAGAACACCTGGAAAATGAACTGGAGAGCATTGCTTCTCATTATGAAAGTTGGACTAGTTACTAACAGAAAAACTCATGAAAGTTGCCTGGTAGCTCTAGCTACACAGAGGAAGGTCGATGGGCTAAGTCTGGAAAATGAGTAGAGCAAGCAAAAGTTGTCAGAGATAGATGGTAAAATCCGTGTACCCCATGTGTTCCTTTTCCCCCACTAGTACATATTCAACCCAGTGCAGAGACTGAGGAGGTTCAGGGCAACTCCTGTATCATCAGTCCTCCTGTAGGAGAAGAGGGGAGAGTAGTGAAGGCTCATGGATCCATGGTGATTTTCATGTTTGACTCCCCTCTCTAACAGCCAGTCCCTGAGCATTCAAAAGCACACTAGGACTTCCAGCATATTTTACTCTTTCAAAGTGATTGGGCTTAATGTATTTTAGTCTGTATGTCAATTAATATATTTTTGTTGATGCTTTATAGAATTACACACTGTTTTCCATAATATATTTAGTTGTTTTATTATTTATTACTGTTTACCTTTTTTTGAACCTCATAGAATTAGATTAAAAGTATTTCCTTTTCAATGATCAAAGTTTTCCACTGTTACTTTCAGCATAATTATAATGGAAAATGAGTAGTTAGACATGATTGTAAACTTTAAGTCTTTTTCTAATATATGAGGCAGGATTTTTTTTTAAATATAGAGGTTAATTAATATTTGCATCATTAAATATTGAGTGATTTTTAAAAATAACAGTAAAAACAATGACAATACCGCAAAGCACACTTAATTATTTTATTAATGTCACCCTGAATTAACTGATCCATTTTTAGGAGGTGGTATTTTGCAAATGTTTATTTCTTATTTCTTTTAAAAATGTTATATTGTTCACAATATTCATTGTAGTTCCAACATGTCAAAATTTTCCTCATTGCAATAAGAGCTTTCTTAACTATTCTGTATTCTATATTCTGCTGTCATTTTTAATGAATTTCCTGAAACTAAGAATAATTTCTTTTAATTTCTGTTTCTTTGTAATGGTTTCCTTTTTTTCCCTTAAAGCTTAGATCCCATGTTTTTAATAAAAAATGGATTAGAAATCCAGCATTATGTCATTTCCTAAAAGATTTCAAGTTGTTCAGCTTTACCAGTTTCATGTAATGTTTCATTTACCACTTAACTGCAATTTGTGTTAAGTTCATTTCCAATGACTTTAGAAATGATCAATGTTTCACTATACATTTTATATCTTCTACACTTATTCATTTTCCTTATGAAATTTTCCTCAGTATTTCGTATGACTCTTCTTGAAGATAAGACCAATAACAATTGCTTACTTTAACCCTTAACCAGAGATAATCCAATAATTTTTATGGGTTTAATAAAATCTTTCTAGATTAATTTTGTGATCTATCATTTGATGGTTGCTTCATATCCACAAATGCATGTGCCTAGATAAATAAGAATGACTTTATATATTCATTAGAGTTTCTTCTTCTATAGGTGATAAATTTATTTTAGACATGTCTTTAGGCATATCAACTTGTTTATAATTATGATTCATTGTAATTTGAGATATTAATCATTTTTTCCTTATTTAACATCTTCTTTTTATTTTATAATGCTCTATAATTCCCAAGCAAACAGGTATATCAAGAAGAGGAAAAAACAATCATTATATATTTGCCTTTAGTTTAAAAACATTAAATTCTGGAGAAGAGAGTATAATTGAAGAGTGAACAAAATATCTTTGTGGAGGGATGAGGAGATCAGTGTATCTCACCACCCTTACTACCCTTTTCACCCATACAAACACCAAGACAAAGGAACATACACATCCAGAGCTCCTCAGAAATAAGGAAGGGAAGAGTGAGCTTGGGCAGGGTGTTGTGGTAAGGAACTGGAGAAAAATTGGCTATAGGATTGGTGTAGGCAGAAATTCCCAGACTAACTTTTAAGACAGTACTGTATGCCTGACATGGCTGTGGGATAGCAGCAAGTCCAGGAAACTGAAGATCATGGTGACCCATCATTGTCTGTTGCAAGTTATAAGCACAAGTGCAGAAATCCACACCATGACATAGCCTTGGAGTAGGAGCCCCATACCATGTGGTATGGCAACATGCATCCATGAGCCCTCAATAGTAACACTCTCCTGACTTAATAAAATCACTTCCTCAAAAAGTACACAATAATACTCTAACCATTTTCTTATATA
This sequence comes from Cabassous unicinctus, assembly GCA_029593785.1. NCBI lineage: Eukaryota > Metazoa > Chordata > Mammalia > Cingulata > Chlamyphoridae > Cabassous > Cabassous unicinctus. The sequence goes on from JAQZBX010000014.1 coordinate 202,759, forward strand.
CATGGCATGTTTCTTCATTTAACCTCATCTCTATGGTCATTTACAGACTTTATATAATTTAAGGCATGGTACATGGCTCCAACTTTGCCATTTCATGGAATGAGGGGACATTTCAGTTGCTGCTCTCTATTTTTCTGAGGTACTCAAAATTTAGACATATCCTCTTTCTCATAATTTATCCTTCCTGTGGTACATATTTCAACTTACTACTTAGAATCCATAGGTGGGTAAGGCCCCCAAAGTGGAAACAACATGAGAAAGGACATGGACATATGAGAACATGTGGTATATTATAAAACTCTAAAGCAATGCAGTGTGACCAAAATTTATGCCTTAGCCTCAATAAACTAAACCTTAAAATGAAAAATATTCTGGATGATTTGCAATTCCCCTTATTCTGCTATTTTATAACCTTGCTCTAATATTAATGAATTTGCATCAATCTCAGAGCAAATAGCTTACACTGTGACTTGAAAACAATACAAGAAATTTAGATCCTTAATCATATGTTATTTTTGAAAATTATCTTGGCCTGTTAGAAAGCTAGAGCCAATGGTAAAACTGTATACGTTTACATAGGCTTTTCTCTTTTTAAATACTTGAAGGTAAAAATGTAAGTTATATTAAAATGATCTGAGTGTGTAAGAAGATAGTTGGCACCCTCATGTATATGCAGACAGGTGTCTCATCTGGTATCACAAAAGCAGATCTGGCCACCAGAGACCCACTTCTCAGATTAAACATAGCTTCCTCATGAATCTGATGAATACTTGTATACTAAAGACCTTGAATTATCTTTCCATACCATTTAAATTCATAATTGATTTAATTCAATTTATTTTGACTAATGAGTTGTTGGGTTAATGATGACTCTAGCACTGGGATCTTATTTTTACCCAGACACTGTCTTAACCATCAGGAACTCACAGTTTGGTGGATTAAACTGTCAGGGAAATGGAAATTTTACCACAGTGGGTAGAGATCAGATCTAAGAAAATATCAAGTACTAGGGGTCATAGGATCGCATCTTGGTGGGTTAAAAACACTCCAGGAGATAGTTTGATTCAGCTGAGTATTGCCTCTTAAGTAGAAGAGATCCATGTAAAGGTGAGTAAAAGAAAGAATTCAGGTAATGGATACAACATATGCACAAAAATGATGGCGAGTTATTCAGTCCAAGAATATAGAATCATTAAATGTGACTAGAGAAGCATATTATTATAGAAGACTAAGAAGAAAAATGTTTGGAAAGAAGCCAGTTATAAGCAATACTTTAGGTTTCTTTTATAAATAATAAAAAAATATATATATATATATACACACACACATACACACACACACATATGGAAAAAGGAGCCCTGGAAAGGGTTTAAGCAGGCCTGGGGCAATTCTGACTACAAGAGGTTAGTTAATAAGGAGAGAATTATAGAAAGATGGTGGAGTGGGAAACTAGCAATCAGGCCCTCCACCCAAATAACTATTAACCTTTCCGAAACTGTCTGATTCAACTAATTATGAAACTTTAGAGTTTAGTGGATCACTACAGCAGCATCCAGATAGGAGCAGGAGGAAGATGCAGATAAATCACTATAAATACAGGTGATTTTCATGCTCCCTAAAGTAGGTACCACTACCCATCCCTCAGCCTCATGGTGGTCAGTGGCTACAGCAGCGCTGGCTTCTGGTGCATACTTGTGTGCATTTATGTCAGTGCCAATGTATCAGCTGGAAATCTTAGGGACTTAGTCAGGGAACTTGTCTAAGGCTCACCCTCTCAGAATTTATTCTGGGGACAGAGAGCTGAACCAGTGGGAGAAACAATCAAATTGAAATAGCCTGGGGCAAAAAAAAACATGAATTAAGTCAAATAATGGAGCAAAAGTTGGAGATGAGTATTTCAAAGGGAGTAAAGTATGCCTTCACACAATTTCCTGTAATCTTAACAGGGCAATTTGAAGCTATTAGGAAGCACAATCCCAGGAAAATAAGCAATCTCCTAGGCTTCACAGGGTACATAGACATTAGAAAGTACACTGCACTTCTATTTGCCTCAGGCTGATCTTCTAGAATAGGAGAGTTAAGCTTTAAAGGAGACCACCAGACAAACCAGAGCCAATAGGCAAAAACAGTGAAAGGCACTTTTTGCTTTGGTTTCTTTGTTTAGATTAGATTCTGGCATTCAAGAAAAACTCAATCATATCACTAGCTAGATAATTCCTTAAGGAATAGACAGCTGGGAACAAATTCCAGATTTTAATATTTGATAAATATGAAAATGTGCAGTGCTGAAACAAAAGATTTCTACACAAAAAAACTGGAAAGGGTGCCCCATAAAACAAACGAGATACATATCTAGAAGTTGTCATTGAAATTGTAAGACTCATGGTTCCCATTCTTAAACTTATTACAATGCCACAGTAATCAAAAGAGCATGATATTTTCACAAGGACAGAAATAGAGATCAATGGAATAAAAATGAGAGTTCAAAAATTAACCCTCCCACTTAAGGCCAAACACCAGATGGGAATGCATACTTTGGATGTTTATATGCAAAAGAATGAATGAAAAACCCTATCTCACACCACATATAACTATCAACCTAAAATGGTCAAGAACTAAATATAAGAACCTAAGTAAAAAACTCGTAAAAGAAAAAGGAGTGATGCATCCCCAGGACTTTGTGTTAGACAATGCTTAGTTTGAATTCTTATTCAAAACACAAGTAACAAATGAAAAACTCGATAAATTGGACCTCATCAAAATTAAAAAAAAATTGTACATCAGAGTTCAAAATGCAAGTAAAATATCAACCTACAAAGTGGTAGAAAATGCTTGTAAACTATATATCTGATAAGGGTTTCACATCCAGAATATATAAAGAAATCCTACAATTTAACAACAAAAAGACAAGCAACCCAATTTAAAATGGGCAAAAGTCTTTACTAGATATATCTCCAAAGAATATATATTAATGACAAAAGAAAGAAAGAAAGAAAAGAATAGCATCAATAACCATTAGGGAAAGGCAAATGAGAGCCATAATGAAATACATTGCACACCCACTAGAATGGATAGTATTTAAAAAATGGAAAATTACAAGTATTGGAGAGGATGTGGAAAAGTAAGAAGACTCATTCTTTGCTGATGTGGATGGAAAATGGAAAAGTTGTTGTGGAAGACATTTTGGTGTTCCATAGATCGTTAAGTACAGAATTACCATAAGACCCAGTTATTCAACTTCTAAGTCTCTATGAAAAGAATTAACAGCAGGTATTCAAACAGATATTTTTACACCAATGTACAAAGTGGCATTATTCACAAATCACAAAAGATGGTAGTAATGCAAGTGTCCATTCACTGATCAATGGATAGACAAAATGAGGAATACACACACTATGGAATATTATTCATCCATAAAAATAAATGAAATTCTGATCCATACAACAACATGGATGAACTTTGAAGACATCATGTTAAATATAACAAGTCAGGCTCAAATGCCCAAAATTTGTATTATATTATTGGCAAGACATAATTAGAATAAGTAAACTCATAGAATCAGAATCTTGAATATAGGTTTTCTGGCAATGAGTTGGAAGTAGGGGAGGGGGAATTATTGTTTACTTGTACAGAGTTTCTATTTAAGTTGATGGGAAAGTTTTGATAGTGGACATTGCTGATGGTAGCACTTTGTGAATGTAATGAACAATACTGAGTTATAAATTCAAATGTGGTTAAAGGGAGAAATTTTTTGGTTGTATATATTTTACCAAAAAATTTAAAAATCTATAGGACTGTACAATCCTAGCAGTAAACCTTAATGTAAAATATGGACTAGGAATACTACCACAATTATTTTAAAATGTTCTTTCATCATTTTAATAAATGTACCACATCAGTCCATGGTGTTAATAATAGGATGGTAAGAGGACCTCTGTGTTTTATGCATGGTTTTTCTGTAAACCTTCATCTTATTTAATTAAAAAAAGGGAGCATGGAAGAGATCAGCTAGACAGTGTGGTCATAACCCTGGTAGGGAGGCAATGTTATCCATGCATGTATTGCCAGTAGAGAATAAATGGAGTTGAATACTATTTTTAAAAGACATATTCATTAGATTTAAAAACAGTGAGGTTGAAGTGGAGATTCAAGGCATCTGCCAATTTCTGGCTTAGGTAACAGAGGGAATTAGGGAAATTATGGAGTAGAGAATTCATCAAACAGGCATCGGAATGATTCCAAGGCCATGTGGGAGCTGCTGGATTGTTGGGATCCCTGAGGCAATTTTTCCATAAGAATTTAGATTTATGTTTCTCCATCCAGAAGAGGTCTATGATGAGACTCTTTGGCCATCATCATCAGGTGGATGGTGACTGAACACATGGGATTGTATTATATGCCAGGTCCCTCCCTTTGACTTATGCAAACCTGTTAGAGTGGCAGAAGCAGGAGGGAATCACATTTGTAACATTAATCTCTGCTTCTCTCTCATCTTTCCTCACAGAGGACGAAAGATGAACTAGCAAGTTTTAAGAAGCATGTTCTACTGTGAGGGCAAACCATCACCTGAGAGTAGGGGTTTAGGTATCTCTGTGCAGGTTAGTCAGGGGCACTGTCCTTTCCACAGCACCAGGAGACTGGGTGAAGGCTCGAGGCCTCACAGGCAAGGGTCTGGGTTACCGGTGTGAGATTTTATCGCGCCACAGGACTTTGAACAGCAACGGACAAAAAGTCGCAAGAAAGGAGGGCAAAGGGGCTGCCAAACCTCCATCCTCCCTACACTACCAGCTTGGCTTCATTGATGTCCTGGATCTCACCATGGACAGGTGGGATTTGAATGGATCCTGGGCGCTGGCGCTGATGCTCCTGACCCTGGAAGAAAGTCAACGATGTAGGGGTTACCAGCCCGGAGCAGGGGTGTCTGTTGTTAAAAGACGGGAGAACCTAACTTCTCACTTGACATGGGGTGTGTCCTTGTGCATCCTATGGCCTGATCTCAAATTATCTCCCTAATCTATGGCTACCCTATCCTGTTACCCTGTTACGGTCTTTGCAGTAGGTTCTCTTCAGTTTTACTTTATGCACACGTGCTTTTGACTCTTCTTTTCCTGCTCTGAGTTCTGGACTCCTGTGTGTGTGTGCGTGTCTGTGTGCTGATATCCTTCTCCATATGAACCCTTTTATTCCCTCAGGAAACTTGTGTTGGATCTGCCAGAGATCATATGGGTAAGTGGATGGTAATTAGAGAGGAATTCAATTTCAAACTGCACATGCTGGACCCTGCTGGAAATTGTTATTGGCTATTTTATCCCTACAATAAATTTCTATATGTGATATATTACTTATCTTAGTTTGAATCAATTTTGCTACTGTAAACAATATCTCTGTTAAGAGAATAAGCTCCCTACTTTTTTAGTAGAAAGAAACAAAACCAAACACCAGTCATTAGATCTCCCTACTTGTCCTAGTGTTCACATAGGTAGGAATATTATCTTTATCTTCCAAGTTGCCTTATGATTTTCTTTTGTAAATCTGTGGAGTGGGCATATATACCTGTAGTTTGGAAACAAATTAAGTGCTATTTTAAAACTATTTTTGATAGTTTTATTTTATTTTATTATTAACTGGCTGCCTTAGTCATTTCTCTTGGCTTTAATGTTGTTAGTCTTTATAAACAACAGCATGTTGATTCCCTTTGTAGAGCTTTATGGTAGTCTCTGTATTCTGTGCATTGATTTTTGTATTTATTTTTATGCTATTGTCATTTTTTCATTTCAATGCAGTAAATATTTGAATCACAGAAAAAGAATGGAAGATAAAGGAAAAAGTTTAAGAGATATATGAGACTTCTGAAGAGTTCTAACATATATTAAGTTTTCAGATGGATCAAAATGCATTCATTAATATACAACAAATATTTATTGATCCTGTGTTGCATGCTAAATCAAGATGCAAATGTAAAATAAAAGTGAAAATTTAAAAGGAATATAAGTTATCCTAGTGCTTAGAAAATGTTTTCAAGAAATGATATACATGAAGTAAAACATTAAAAAGTAATATAAAATTATATATGTGATTATCAAAAATATTCCTAAAACTACACATTTTGAAGGTTATCTATTTATTCATATTGTTTCATCTATGTAATTTATATTCAATTTTAAGTCTATTTTATTTTTATTATACAACAGGATTTGCAGTGTGGTTGTTAGACCCATTCCAGACATTTTTAAGTTTCTATGTGTTTTTTATGGCCTGCAACTAACAACAAATGGTAGCCTTAGAAATGAAGTCAGGGATTCCCCCCCACCTCTGCTTTTTATTCAGTAGCCAGCAACTGATACAGGCACTGGCTCTACCTCACCTCTGTTCAGAACAATACACTACAGGAATAATGCAGCAAAATTCTTAAGATAATTTTATCAAACCAAATTTCATAATATATTTCCAGATAATACATCACAACTTCTGGCATTTAACCCACAAAATGTTGGTTATTTTAAAATAAGAAAATAGATCAGCATAAAAATCACATTAATAGACTAAATAAGCCAAAAGTGAAAATATATGATTATGTCCAAAGGTGTAAAAAAGGTATGGGCAAAACCAAAACCCATTTCTGGTGGAACCACTTAAAAACTAAGAAATAGAAGGACATTTCCTCAGCCTGATTAATGACATCATTGACAAATACACAGATAAAAGAAGAAAGACTGAATGCCACCCCGTTTAAATGATGTCCAGGACAAGGATGTTGATGCTTGGTTAGTCTTAAGAGAAAAAGAAAGGATCAGGTAGGACTTCTGCCCCTGTACTTCTGGTTCCTTTATTTTTATTTTCTGGTGCAACTAAAAATTTCCCTTTTAACAACATTCAAATTTACAAATCAGTGCTGTTAATTACATTCTCAATGCAGTGTGCCAATCACCATCACCTCATCAATCAGGGCTTCCTAATATCAGTCTGGCATAAGGCTCATTTCTTTCCAGGCTTTCTCTGGTCCTCAGCTGCAAACTGTTGGGAAAATGGTTCATCTCTTCCCAGGCTGTAGCTATTTGGGTCTTCTCTCCTCTAGCATATATAGAGCCCCTCTCTGGACTTTTGTCATCTTGAGTGAGTATCCATTTAAATCAGCTCATCAAGGGGACTGGGACTCAGAGTCATATCTTACAAAGGTGGTCAAATCAAAGCCCTAATCTTAACATAATTTAATCAAAGATATCTCAGCTGAATCTAATAAAATCAAAGGGTATCACACCCAGAGGAATAGGTTAGTTTGCAATAATAATCTCTCTTTTTGGGATTCATAAGTAATCTCAAACTGCTACAAAGGCATTAAGTGAAGAATTGAAGGGTAAAAAGTTGCAAGACATACAAAGGCTAAATAGAAAAATGGCAAAAGGGAGTACTACACTAGAAGTAGAGACTTTAAATGTAAATGGATAAAACATTCTAATCAAAAGGCAGACATTGACAAAATGGATAAAAAAGGATGATCTAACTATATGTTGCCTACAAGAAACTCACATTAAATACAAGTAGGTTGTAGTGAAAGATACAATTAACTTGAAAGTGATAGGATAGAAAAAATACACCACACAAGTAGTAAACAAAAGAGAGCTGGGTTGCTATACTAATAACAGATAAAATAGACTTTAATTCAAAAACAGTTACAAAGGATAAAGATGGTCATTCTATACAAATAAAGGGGAAAGTTCAATGGGAAGATAAAACAATTATAAATATATATGCAACTAACAGTAGAGCTCCAAATATATTAGAAACAAAAACTGACAGATTTGAAGGGATAAATTGACAGTTCCTCATTTAATAATAGGTGTCTTTAATACACTACTCTCAAAATGTGTTGAGAGAAGGCCTTTAAGAGTCCAACTCAAGGTGGCTTTCTCATCAAAGCCTGCTGTGACATGTTGAAGCAAGATGGTGGGTGATCTCTGCCCTAAATTGATTTAATCAGATAAACTTAAAACATTTGAATTTAATACAATCAAAAGGTATTATACCCAGAGAAACAGACCAGTTTTCAAACATGTTTTTTGGGGGAATTCATAAATAATCCAAAATTGCCACACTCCACACTATGGATACCAAAAAGACATTAAAGTATTCAAAAAAAAAAAACAAAAAATTATATCATTTGATTAGCAATGCTGAGCACAAAATCACATTACAATGAATTAGTTACAGAAATACAGTTTGTCTTTGGGCAAAGTCCCCTTTGGCTGTAGACTTATGAAACTTACAAAACAATTTGTCTGCTTCTGTATTAGTCAGCCAATGGGGATACTGATGCAATGTCCTAGAACTCTACTGGCTTTTAAATGGGGTTTTTATTGGGGATAGAAGCTTGCAGTTACAAAGCCCTAAAGAGTCCATCTCAAGGTAAAATAAGAGATAATTTCTCTTATCCAAAGTCTGTTGCCATGTTTTAATGAAAGATGATGGGCAACGTCTGTGAGGGGTCAGCCTTCCTGTTCCTTCTTAAAGCTCCATAGGTCCAGATTCTTTCAATCTTAACTGTTGGCTGGCATAAGGCTCATCTCTCTTCCTGGTACCCATTTCTTTCTGGGTTCAGCTGCTCTGTCCTCTTCACAAGGTCAGCTGTAAACTATCAGGAAAATGGCTCAACTCTCTCCAGGGCTCCAGTGTCAAAGCCAAGTCTTCTCCTCTGCAGTGTCTTTTTCTGTGTTCTCCTACTCTGTGTGTCTACTTCCTTGTAAGAGTTTGAATTATTGGCTTGCAAATGGGGCAAGTGCTCACCCCTGCATGCCCTAATGATATGGCTGAATCAAAGCCCTAATCTTAACATAATTTAATCAATGGCATCTCAGCTGAATCCAATACATAGGGTATCACATCCAGAGGAACAGATCAGTTGGCAAACATAATTTTCTTTTTGGAATTCATAAATAATATCAAACTTCTACCACTTCTAACACACTAAGGGACAGACATAGGATAA